>JAVTVY010003362.1:0-34943 GCA_036873755.1 Hanleya hanleyi | reverse complement strand
GATATTTTGAATAAGAAATCCAAGCAACTCTATAAACAGTGATATCCCTTGTATGCAGTAGAGCTGAAGATGTTTTTTGGCTTCTGACATTAGTATATCTGTGATCAGTTTTCTGGAACACAGACACTATTACTGAACTTAGATGGACACTAAAGTCCTGGAGAGGGATTGTAGTATAGAATCGAGAAATTCCATCTGAATACATGTCGGTTTGGTATGTGACCTTTAGCATCAAGTTCTTCAGTGAGACATTTTGAGTTTTTCAATATCCACATACGTTCAACGCCAGAGTGTTTAGAAATAGTGGCGCAATATCTTTCCCAATATGTTTATACCTGCTGAAGTGCCCTCGTCAAAGAAGCTTGGTGGTGCAGCTTCTAAAACCAGCTATGAATCTAGCATTGTGTGGTGGTGTATGCATTGTGGGAGTCCAATGTAATTTTGGTATGTCGTTATGATTGGATGACATATACCTCTTTTCTTGAGAGACGTTTTGTGATGGTTGAATAATCTTCCAAAGTAAATGCAGTTTTGGAGCAAGTAGACGTATTTGATGATGGTATAACTACACTGAATTCCTTAACCAGTACCTGGTAATAGTAATATTTACATATAAATATTATATAATTTGGAACTTTGTCTGCTGGAACTATGACGACTTTACTCTGGAGGTTTGCTAGAACTTCTTGCGAATTGAGGTTCCTCAGTACTTGTTTTGCTTAGGGAAGGGTACTGTTGTCAGTATGATGGATTGTTTCAAAGACCTTCCTCTTGGTGAAGTCCAGTCAGTCAGCGAGTACTATAGGTTTTCTCGCTTAGACCAAACAATAACGTACTGTTCCAATGCAGACAGAGCTATCTTCTGGTCGGACTTCAGATTTGATTTTACTCGGCTCTTTATATTTAGGTTCCGTCCTCAGAAGTGTTCTTAGGTCCTTATCACTTACTATATTAAGGTTACCAGTCATAAAATATTTGCATGGTGTATATATAAAGTTCGACGATTCACAATCCAACTATAGCCGCCCGACGTGTATAAGTTCCAGTCAAACTCCCTGACAGCATTAGAGTAATCGAATATTTTGGTGGCTATAGATTCAGTATAGTTATATGAAATGCAAGGGTGTTCTGTCAGATTAAAATAGTTTGGTACAGCGTTGCGTCCGGATTATTCAGGACTCGAGGTGAATTAATAAAGTCCAGACCTTTGTCTTAGTGTTGAGTTTTAAGAAAAGCCGATCATGAGATGTTTCGATTATGTTCACTGGACGACACAATCGAAAATACGCAATATCTTGACACACTTTAGTGACTGTGGGTGGTATCATATTTCCTGAAGACGCAGATCATTGTCGAACTTTATACACCATGCAAACGTACTGTGACTGGTAACCTTGATGTGGTGAGTGATAAAGACCTAAGATTACTCCTGATGAAGGGACCTAAATATAGAGAGCCGAGAAGAATATACCTGAAGGCCGACCAGAAGATAGTCCTGTCTGCTTTGAAACAGTACGTTATTGATTGGTCTAAGCGGGGAAAAGTTGAACATACCTTATAGTGAGGTGGCTTAGCAAAATGATCGTGACACGCTGGACCAAAGCACCAAACTTGGCACATTCATCACTTGAGGCATACAGAACAATATCAGAAGGGGTGCCCATTGCTCTGGGCCGTGTGACGCCCTCTGGCCCCCAAAAGGGCATCTAAGGGAAAATATTATCATTGAAAAAATAGTTGGCTTCCCAATAGCTTCATGATTTTCGTTATCCTTGAGGCTAGGAAGCTGAAACTTGCCACATTATATCTTTGGTTCCAGCGCTACAATAAAATGTAACAAAATTGACGATAGCCTCTATGATGATGTCACAGTGACGTCATATTATAAAAATAAGCCATTTTATTGACGATTTTTCTGATCGATTTTTCAAATTTTGTATTTGTGCCATTTTCTTCGCTCAAATTGCCTTGTAAATCAGTAAATAATCATCTGATATGAAATAAAATATTATTATGCACTTTCACGTAGACAAAATACACCAATTTTGAAGAAAATACGACAAAAACACAACTGTCGTCCATTCTGAATTTACCCATGATGCTCTTCTCCGAGAATTAAATGGCCCTAATATGATTTGCTATATGGACACAAAGTGCCAGCTCTCAACAGTTCCGAGCATCAGAGAAATTTTTATTGGGAAGAGCTGGGGGGGGGGGGGAATGAAGCTGAATCCAACAATAACAATTGAACACAGGATCCTCCCTATTCAGTATCATTTTACTAGTGGGTGTGCCTGCAGAACCGGCATATAATTGGAGTAATGCACGGGTCCTGAACCATGCACATGTAAATGTGTAAATATAATGGTATTGTCACCCAGTGGGAATAAGGTGTAGTTTCAGACCCCTCCCCCAATCTGCCTCTGAATCTGAAATCGTCCTAAGCACTCTCAGTCATGTCAATAGCGACGGATAGAAGTCAACGTGTTATTTTATTGTTAATTCCATGTTCCTGTCCCTCAATGGGCGTTAAATGCAATTTCCGATCCTTTTTCTGTGTCTATTCACTCTCTGAGATCCCTATAGTTATCTTGAAAATGCTTGACAGGCTTTTGACCGAAAAAAAACAATATTGAGGGCCTCTATTTTCACACTTGGTATTCCCACAGTTATCTTGACAAAGTTCCATGAACATTCGACCAAAGCTTTGTCCATTCAATGACAATATATAGACAAGTGCTATAACATGTTACTTGTATGTTGCACGGGTGATTGGATGGGTACAGCTTCCTGTTGCTTCAAAGCGTTTTGCTGAGAAGCAGCAGGAACTTAATAATTTGATGTCTAGCGCTGTAATATCACTTGTCTTTATTGCACCATGTAAGCGTCCTGTCTGTGTCTTGTGTGCTGTCCTCCGTGTTTTGTAGGGTGGATGGAGCGTGTCTGGTTCCATGCTGCTTCAAATATTTCTCCTTTGAAGTAACAGGAACGCAACTGGGCTGGGTGGTGCTTAGTTGGTTCGTCGCGAGATAGCAGAAATATTGTTGAATGTCACGCTAAAATCTATTCACTCACTCACCCTTACTTGTATGTTGCATGTTCTCGGTCCCCATTGGGCGTTAAATGTTCTTTTGATTCCTTCTTGGTTTTAGAGTCCCTTTTCTGGCCATACAGCTCTGTTAGCTATCCTGCCGTAATTTGATGGCTGCAATTAAAAATCCCGGCCTCCAACAGGCATAAGATGCCCTTTTGGGGATTGTTCTTTTCAGTTTCACCCTCACTGACTCCCAACACTCTTCAGATGAAGGTTCGTACCATTTCGTCCAAAAAAATTGGCCTTTTTTCGGCGGTCACAAATATACAAACAGAAACGTGTAGAACTCACCATCTAGAGAATGATGTATTCTAGTCACGCTTTGATTGTGTCTGTTCATATGAGTACCGGCCCGTGTAACACTTGTTAATTCAGCTATTCTTCTCTCGAACTTAAAAGTAGAAAGATTGAAATTGGAGCGATAGGCAAGAAGTGGGAAAAATTGACGTCTGGCGATTAAAAAGCAACCATATGACTTAACAGGAAAGCTTCCCTTGGCATCTTACGTGCAGACCCGAGAATACGGTGGATTCTCGATCGTAGCCTTAGTATCTCAGCCGAGCTTTTATTGCAGCTGTTAATATGGATACTGTGAAGTATCCCCACGGCCCTTAGCAACGCCTTCAGCGGAATTAGATACGCTAGCTCGTGAGCTGTGATGACAGATCAACTCAAACAAATAACTCATCGGATGTTAATGGATGAGCATCGAGGACGTTTGATGAAGTAAACGCCTCAACATGGGGTGAACCTGGTAAATGCTAGAATACCCTAAAAAACTGTCCAGTCTTGGACATTTCCATCTTTTCCACCCATTTTTCGAGATAAAAAGCTGAATTGTCAATTTTTACATGGATAAGGGGCGATTGTTTCCTTTTAATACACAGGCGATTATGTAAACCTAATTGGTACAGGTGGTTTCAGCCACCCGGCTCTCCCTTCTCAAAAAACTTTTCCCTGATACTCCAAAATGAGGAAACGTCGAGGGCTGTAACTTAGAGCAGTTTTAGCTTATGATACTCATGTTATTTTTGAGCCTGTTGCATAAAACTCGGAGCACAGCTTCATGAGCAAATTCATAATGGATAACATTAGGGTGTACCAGAAAGTTCTGTTTTCATCGTATTCCTTTAAAATTAATGTGTTGTTCTTCGTAAAAGTGCTCAAAAGTATTTTATCTCAAATAACATGATTATTTACTAATTTACCAGGCAGTTTCAGTGAAGAAAATTCCACACACAAAAAGGGAAAAATCGGTCCGAAAAATCATCCGCAAAATGACTTATTTTGGGAATATGATGTCACTGTGATGTCATCATGGCCGCCATCTTGGATTTTGTGACATTTTTCGATAGCGCATGAACCAGTGATACATTGTGGCAAGTTTCAGCTTCCCAGCCTGAAGGATAATGAAAATAACGAAGCTGTTTCTAGGCTAACTATTCTTTAAATAACGATATTGCCCCTCAGATGCCCTTTTGGGGGTCAGAGGGCATCACAGAGCCCAGAGCAAAGGGCACCCCTTCTGATATTGTTCTATATGCCTCAAGTGATGAGTGTGCGAAGTTTGGTGCTTTGGTCCAGCGTGTCACGATCTCCCCAAAATATGGCCCTAAGCCACCTCACTATTACTCGCTGATTGGCTGGGCCTCTCCAAGAGAAAAGTCGTTGAAACAACCCGCCATATTGACAGAAGTACCCTTCCCCAAGCAAAACAAGTACTGAGAATCATCAAATCGAATGAAGTTCTAACAAATCTCCAGAGTAAATTCGTCATTGTCCCAGCAGACAAAGCTCCAAATAATATACAATTCATATGCAAATATTACTATTACCAGGTGCTGGTTAAAGAATTGAGTGTAAACATATCATCAAATACGTCTACTGACTCCCAAACTGCATTTACTCTGAAAGATTTATTCAACAATCACAAAACATTTCTCAGGGAAAGAGGTATTTGCCTTCCAACCAATCATAACGACTTACCAAAAGTATACTGGACTCCCAAAAACCATAAATCATCATACAAATCTAAAATCATAGCTGGTTCTAGAAGCTGCAGCACCAAGCTTTTTTCAATCCTGTTGACGAGGGCCCTTCAAAGCATTTTTGGAAAGGTATTGTGCCACTATTTCCAAAAACTCCGCGGTTGAATGTATGTGGATATAGAAAAATTTAAAATGTTTGACGGACGAACTTGATGCTAAAGGTCACATACCGTACAGACATGTATCCACATGGGATTTCTCGACTCTCTATACTATAATCCCTCATCAGGACCTTATTGACTAAGTTCGTTAATAATATATGTGTTAATGCTGGAAGCCATAAATCATTCTTTAGCTCTACTACATACAAGAAATATCATTCATGGGATGTTTCTTTGTTTATAGAGTTGCTTGAATTTCTCATTAAAAATATCTATGTGAAATTTGGCAACACGATATATCAACAGCATATAGGTATTCCAATGGGTACTACTTTTGCACCCCTTTTGGCTGACCTATATCTGTTCTATTGTGAATATGACTATATGCAGGCGCTTTCAAAAACCGATCCATTCAAAGCCCGTTCCTTCTCATTCACCAAGCGCTACATAGACGATCTTCTCGCTGTGGATAATCGCTATATAAATGACGTAGTGAAGGATATATATCCACCTTCACTGGATTTGAAGGAAACTATAGATAGCTCTACAGGCACGTAATATTTAGACCTATATCACTATGAAAATGAAGCGGGCCTTCTCTCTCGTCGACATAATGACAAAAGCGATGATTACAATTTTGACATCGTAAGCTATCCCTTTCTGGACAGTAATATTTCAGTGGGGCCTGCATATGTCGTCTACATATCTCGCCTAGTAGCATTTGCTAGATCCTGTATTAAATGCGACGATTTTAATCAACGTCACAAAACATTGTTGAAGAAACTTATAAAACAGGGCTATACCACCAAGCGCCTCCAATCAAAGTTTCTCAAATTCGGAGATACATATCGAATGCTGATAGCAAAATACGAGCATATCCTGCAAGACCTATTGTGCTACGTTTCGTAACTAGTGTCTAATTCCGCTTATCCCGGGGCTAGGGGCCGTATGAACCCATGTACTTCAATATCCTCATGGTACTCATATGAACAGACACAATCAAAGCGTGACTAGAATACATCATTCTCTAGATGGTGACTTTACAGCGAATATTATGGATTAAGAATACTGATCAGCGATACGGATTAATATTTTTGGATCATCATGATCTCTTGCCGGCATCATTGAAAACTGTTGACCGATTTTATCTTTCAGGAAACTAGCCTATGTTTATGTATACTATGATTGTCTTTTTGAATTTGGTGCTAATACTACTGTTATATGGAATATGGAGTAGGTCTTTGGATTATGGACGCGGATATTCTTTAATGGACGACGGCTGAATTATGAATCACGGACCAGACGTTTGTAATTTGGCTTTTAGATTGGTGGGGTTTAAATAACTGGGTAATATTGGATATATTTGAACTGTGGTTTGTAACGTTGCCGAACAGACTGACATTATAATTTAAACCATACGGAAACACTTAACCAAGTTCTAGCTTCCAGAATAGTTCCCGCTCTCGTATTTTTCTCTCAAATCCAAAGGGGGCGTCCTTGGTAGATGGACAGACAACGTCTATGATCTGAATATTAAAGTTATCCCAGCCATGGTCGGGTCCCAAAAAATGCTTACCTTTTTGAAATTGCGTTTTCCTAACGAATACAATATATACGATATATTGGGGGAAACTGACCTGCAATACTTTCAATGCCAGATTCTGCATAGAATATTCGTGACCAATTATCCTTTTAACTCTAGGGTAGAACAGACTGCGATAGATGCACCCTGTGCAACCAAGATGCTGCAAATTCTCTGCATCTCCTCTTTCGCTGTACCTATTCAGTTGAGATTTGGAGAAACCTCCATGTGTGGGCAAAAGATCTTGAAATCCATATGGAAAAACCTTCAGGGCCACAAGTGGTCTTAAGATTTGCCGGGACTAATCTGACTAATCTTTGAGGGAATGATGGTTTTTGTACTACACGAGAGATATTAGATACGCTAGCTAGGGAGCTGTGATGACGGATCAACTCTAACGATTAACTCATCTGATGCTATTGGATGAGGATCGAGGACATCTGATGCAGTAAACGCCTCAACATGGAGTAAACAAGGTAAATGCAAGAATACGTAGAAAAACAAAACTGCAATGCCCGACCAAAACCTTAAACCTAGATATATTTGTCGACCGACATGTACATAGAGCGGGTCTCGGGGACTAACAGCCAACCAGCAGAATCCTACCATATACATGTAATAAACGGGAGCGATATGCCAGATGTGGGAAAGTTCACGACGTCTGGCGACTAAAACGATTCGAGAATAATATTTTCTGTGACAAGCTAAATTCAGCATTAATTTATTTTGCAAGTCTTGATAGTACATAGTGAAACACTATATAGACTTCCGAAAATAAATAACTATAACTTGAACGAGTCTGGGGTATTTCTTCGCTGTCCTCAAATAAATTTGCATAACAAAGGACCAGGGCGGAACTTGCAATTATAAAAACCCCAATTAACATGGAATATATTCAATTAAACTACCTAATTTTGACATACAACTAGCTACACAACCACAGGCTCGGACGAGTGAGTTTAATACAGGTAACAATATCAAAGGGGAATGTTATCACAATTTTTGAAAGGCTAAAACCGATAAAAAACAGTTCCCTGTGGCCTGCTTTATTTTTTTGAATTTTTTTCAAAATTTACGCGATGACGCAATATCCTGAAATACGGCTCCAAAATGCCTGATTTTTACCCCCAGTAAATCCGCCCGGCGATTATCCTGTGACGTCACACAGTGAAGCGGCCAGAGTCAAACATGGCGGATAACATCGACAGCGGTACAAGCTCTGACTCAGATTCCGATTTCAGCGTTAATCACTTTAGAGACTGTGACTTTGGAGATTATACAGGTCCTGAAACTGAATAGAGTGTAGAGGCAGTAAGCGATCATGAAACCGAAGGAGAAGGAGAAGCTATTGTGCCATATAGGTTTGAGCCATATACAAGCGAATCTGGGGTCAAAATGGGTCGTCCGGATGTCAGGCCTGTTTCAAGCCTATGGCAGGCCGATTGGCAGGCCGTGTCAGGCTGTGGCAGGCCGGTTTAAATGCACTCTGATTACATGCTTTATACACGAAATTACAATTATCTGTGGATCTTACAATAATATTTATACATTTCTGCTTTTATCTGGGAATTGTTTAGGCAATCGTAAATTTACTCTTCCGTGCAAAAACCCTTGCAACAATCTAAATAATAGCAAAAGGGAAACTAGGCCGGCTTATTGGTTGTATGATTAATGCATAAGAATTAATGTGGATGTCAATATAATATATATATTCATTTAAAATCTACAGATTATTTGCTATTTTAAGAGCCTACTATGTAGTTATTTTACGCCTTTATTATTATATGTGCGTGTTTATTGGCATTGTATGGTTCGTTATTTTTCATTTCTTACGGGACGGACCGATTGTTGTACCGTGGCAGGCCGACTTATTACGTGCTTAATTTTATTATGTGTTTATCAATTATTGTTAGCGATTTGATGTTAATACAGGAGTTAATCCATACCTGTGGATAAGTCCTCTCAAGTGAAAACAAAGTTTCAATTCCAAAGGAGGCTATTTGATGTTAAAACGATAACTAACTCACCTGTGGAGAAGCCCAGTTTATTTCTTTTGGACACCCTATTGCTGAACGCACGACGTTAAACCTTAATTCTTTAACTCTCCCTTTTGGACACACTCCCGTAAAAAATTGTTTGCTTCACACCTTTCTGTTAGTTTCAGTTACTCTTCCAGGTGATCAATTTCAATTTATTGTATCAAAAGAACATACAATGTATGTGCTCACATGGAGATACAAAAGGACACCAAATAATCAGGATAAGCTGGTGCCAGAAGTGAATTTCCGATATACCAGAATGAGTTGATTAAAAGGCCTTGTGTCTTAAGTACATTGATTATTACAGTTCAGTTAATACATGTAGCTGTAAGACATGTATGATGTAGGATTCAGGATTGACTGGTCGATCACCCCATGGGACTGATCTAAAATTTCAAGAGTGAAAGATTAAATCTATGGTCCACTTCGGTAGAGGGGACGATGGAAGCGGTGTGGGCCAAAACACCCAGGGGGTTTTACAGTGCTTGTCTGCGGGAACGGGTTGTCGCTTGCACGAGTCCACGAGGTCGGTCGTCCCTGTATAACTCACGCACTCCGGCAAACTGAGGGGTTGTCTGTTTTCTCTTTCTGATAAAGATTTATTTGTCTTGATCTTGGGAATAGCATCTTCTTTCAGTATACGGGGATATTCACACATTCTTGCCATCGTTGTTGTTGCATAGCTGGCGTCAGTGAAGTGAGCGGAACAAATGCGAGACCATTTCGTCGGCTTTCCCCATACTCTCGTGTTTTGCACAAATTTCGTCCAATTTCTCCCCGATTTTTCGTCGTTTGGCCTCGGGTGCAACTTGAATCCATTTCCATTCGTGTTGCTACACCCTCCAACAACACACCGACGAGGTATGATGCCTCCAAATTAAGAGAATACACTCGAAAAATCGAAAAATATTGGAGCAGATTTGACTTGTTTACGTATGCTAATGCTATGGCGGACTGGTTCACTCTGTGACGTCACGTGTCAAAGGTCACCGCTTTGACAGGATCGTGGTAGGAACCCGTTTAAATCGCCAAATTTACCGTTTTAAAGTTCGGAGATCGGGGGGAACTATATAGTCGATTTCTTACAGTATCAAGGTATATATTAACGTTTACATAGGTCCGGTGATAACATTCCCCTTTAATAAGCAGTAGTATACAAGGCGTAAATTCATGAGATAGCGCGTCAGTGCGCATGCGCAGAACCTTGGGTGACGTCACAATTGGGTGTGTGCGCATGCGTGTGTGTGTGTGTGTGGGTGGTGGGTACCAATGTGGGTGGTGGGTACGTTGTGGGTGGTGGGTGGTGGGTGCGTTGTGGGTGGTGGGTGGTGGGTACCAATGTGGGTGGTGGGTGCCATGTGGGTGGTGGGTGCTGTGTTTAACATGGCGGTGTGTGTGTGGGTGTGGGTGGTGGGTACAAATGTGGGTGGTGGGTACGTTGTGGGTGTGGGTGGTGGGTACCAATGTGGGTGGTGGGTTCGTTGTGGGTGGTGGGTGGTGGGTACAAATGTGGGTGGTGGGTACCAAATGTGGGTGGCGGGTACTGCGGCGTGTGTGTGTGTGTGTGGGTGGTGGGACCAAGATGTGGGTGGTGGGTACAAATGTGGGTGATGGGTACAAATGTGGGTGGTGGGTCCATGTGGGTGGTGGGACCAAATGTGGGTGGTGGGTACTGCGTGTGGGTGGTGGGTGCTGGATACAAGATGGCAGTAGAAAAACGTATAAAAGGAGTCCATTTTTAGGGTAGGGGTGTATTCATTGCACTACCTTTGCGTAGCACTGTGACTTACCTGACCTGACCAGCCTCCCAGCCTGTCTACCTGCCTGCCTGCTTGTTTCACCTCTAGTCTGCTTCACCTCTAGTCAGTCATCCAGCCTGTTTGCCTGTGTTGTATGAGCTGTGGAGAACCTTTCACTATATTCCATTTTACCAGTGCAAATTCACCAGACTTTTACACGGTAGCAGTTACTCACCAGCCTGAGCCCATAGTCATGATGAATTCAGCCGACCTAGTCACGCTTAAAAAGTACCGTGTTCGCTTCGTTGGTGAGATGGAGCATGTGGTGAATTATGTGATTTCCTTATGCAGGAAAACATACTCGTGAAAGAGGGTGTCGAAAATATCATGGCGGAGAAAACCCAATCAGCACAAAACAGAGCTCTCATCGATGCTCTACCGCGCTGTGCCCCCTATGCATTATCAGCTTTCCTGGAGGGGTTGAAGATCACGAGAAATAACGAACTAGCAGATCTACTTGAAGCCGACGACGTTATACAAGATGATGATATCTTAGTGATGGATACTACCGAAGAGCGTACAGCTGGCAAACGTACGTACACCACTAGCCCAGAGAGTACACCTGCTAAACGTGCTGGACGACCCAAACGCCCTCGACTAACACCGTTACAAATACCTGTGGTTGAGCCGCCAGTAGTACCCCAGGAAGTGTCTTTGAAAGAACAATTTCAACTGCCTATGTCTGTCCAGGAGATCAACAACCTGATCCAAGAGGCTAACCAGGCAGCCCACAAGGACATTTGGGAGCTCTCACCCTATTTAACTGTGAGTGTGAAAGACGAGGAAGTGCATTTTAATGCAGCGGGCTTTAACGACAGACCTGGTAAGCATATTGCCCTGAACTTGGACACCTGGCAAAAACTGGAGACCCTTGATTACGCCATCGATGCGGTTATTCGCGACCAGGGGAATGACGAAGCGAAATTTCATGTGGGTGACGACATCTTTGTGAGCTGTGCTTATTTCAACGATCAGCTCCTGGTGCATATCCGTAAATGGCGAAGGCGGTTAGATACGCAAGAGCTTGTTGCTTGTCCTCAGGGTATCACTTTGAAATTAACGGCGTGGCGGGAGTTGCAGAGTCTCGCCAGTACAATTCGTCAAGTTCTGGCCTACCAGGTCTCTCACTATATTTATCAGAAGTACATCGACACAGTCCTGCAGCTCATCAAACCTCACATGAACACTCTGGTACCCTCATACGCGAGCATCACTGAAGCACTACAGAAGGTGACCGAGCAGCAAATTGCCCTGGGAGTGGAAGCGGCCTGCCCTGCCAAAATTCCACGTGAAGAGATTATTACGTACATCTATGTGCACCAAGGACGGAAAGACGATGATGAATTCAAACAAGTCTTGTTGGCGAACTATTGAGAACAAGTGTTGAAAAACATTTACCATACACATTTATTGATCTTGAGAGCGTATAATTGTATTAAAAATTTCAGAGTTTTTTGACTGTTAATTGTATTAAAAAATTCAATACTTAGATATAATTGTATTAAATTCAATACCCTTGTGAATACGTTCATTCTGTGTTAATAAAAATAGTAGAAAATTAAAAAAATGCTTAGTGTTCATTCTTTTTTCCTTTTTTAATAGTAAAATAGCTCCAAAACGTCTATTTCCATTCTCGCGCATGCGCAGAATGCCGATAGTTCAACCCACACCAGTACATCATATGCTCCTTCATGAATGCTTCACATTGATACCTCACTCGGCCCCATCGGGCCACTAGGGGCTCTCCTAGCTCCAAAAAGGCTATTTTCATACCTTTCGGCCTTCGCGCATGCGCAGAATCACCCTAATTCAATTCCACACCCAGTCCATCAGATGCTCCTTCACGTCAGCTTCAATTTGATACCTCACTCGACCCACTACCTCCAAAAAAAAAATAAAAAAATCAAGGTCGATATCGACCTTCAAAATAGCTTTTTTGGAGCTAGGAGAGCCCCTAATGGTCCAATGGGGTCGAGTGAGGTATCAACAGATACCCCTTCACGTCAGCTTCAATTTGATACCTCACTCGACCTACTACCTCCAAAAAAAAATCAAAAAAAATCAAGGTCGATATCGACCTTCAAAATAGCCTTTTTGGAGCTAGGGGAGCCCCTAATGGTCCAATGGGGTCGAGTGAGGTATCAACAGATGCCCCTTCACGTCAGCTTCAATTTGATACCTCACTCGACCCACTACCTCCAAAAATAAAATAATAAAAAATGAAGGTCGATATCGACCTTCAAAATAACCTTTTTGGAGCTAGGGGAGCCCCTAATGGTCCAATGGGGTCGAGTGAGGAATCAATGTGAAGCATTTCACGTCAGCTTCAATTTGATACCTCACTCGACCCACTACCTCCAAACATAAAAAAATAAAAAAAAATTGACCTTGACGTGGTGAAGATGAAAATAAGGAGCTAAAATTTTTTTTGGCGGTAGTGGGTCGAGTGAGGTATCAAATTGAAGCTGAGGTGAAGGAGCATCTGATGGACTGGGTGTGGGATTGAATTAGGATGATTGTGCGCATGCGCGGTGGGCGAAGGATATAATTTTTTTCAATAATTTCAAAAAAATTAAAAAAAAATTAAAATTTTTTTTTCTTTGAGGAGAGGATGATGGGGGCTGGTGTTAATTATTTTGTGCTTTTGATAGAAGTTTCCTCTTCCGGGAAAGATGGTTGGCCCTGAAAAGGGCCTTTGAAAGTGTTACACGACACTTATGCGCGGTATATTCTCTTTACCCCTCCCACATGCTTCCTGCAGATGGGGCATTTTATTTTGAGATGGCTTTCCCCTGCGTCGTGGCAGCGGCACATATCCCCGACACACGTCAGTGTCACCCAACAATCTTGACACAGACACAAGTGGCCACACGGCAAGACTGCATACAGGCTTTCATTATCGGTACAGACACTACATTGTGATAATTTTTCTTCTTTATGGAGTTCTTTCTTCTGTGTGGAAATCTCCGCATCCATTCCTTGCATTGTCGTCTCCATTCCTTGCATGGCTCCCCGCATGATGTTAATCACTTCGTTCAGGCGGGATACCTCGGCTTCGTGTTGGCATCGTTGTGGTGGTGTTTCTGCAGCCGTTATACTGGGAGTTTCGGACGTTGTTGGAAGTCTATTTAACCCTGCACGGTCTTCAGCCGAAGTCGTTATACTGGGCGTATCGGCAGGCAACGTGGTTGTTGTTGTTGTTGGAGGTCTACTAGTTAACCATGGAAGTTCGCCGTCTTGTCCCCCATCCGTTATATCACTGTCGTTTTCTTCTTCTTCTTCTACGGCCTCCATTCTGTTTATTTCTTGGTCCTGTTGTTGACTTAGTCTTTGCAATCGTCTATCCTCTTCTCTTCTTATATCTTGCCGGAGTTGTTCCGCAAGTTCTTCTGTACTGCGTATTAACGGGGTTTCGTCTTCTTCAATTCCCCTCTGAAAGCTAGTAACTATGGTGATGCCTCCATTTTCTTCAACGCTAACTATCTCTCTGTGTTGTTCTGTAGCAGCAGCAGCATTTCTCGGATCTCTAGCGGCACGGTGAGTGAACAGGGGACGTCTTCTTAAACTCATGATTTGTATTTGTGAATAAATGACAATATACACGTTATTTATAGTCTAGACGGCTTGTGGGTGGTGGGTACCAAATGTGGGTGGTGGGTACTGGGTACAACATGGCAGTGTGGGTGGTGGGTACAAAATGTGGGTGGTGGGTACAACATGGCTGCCGGAGTCAGTCAGTGCAAGATTATGGTATCTGCTAAAAAAATGTTGTGTTTTATTTTTTTCCAAGTTTTATTTTTTCCAAAGTTTTATTTCGATAAACCTGCTGGAATTTTTTCAGGGTAATATTATAAGATTGTAAGCTGTAGTCTGGATGTATTTTTTAACCAGGAAAACCGATTTATTTCCCAGTGTACGGTGTTTTTCACACTACCGCATCATAATCTTATGGGTTTAAAATGGATAAAATGCATAAAAATAACGACATTGTCTAGCGTTAGGGTGGTAAATTTTTTTAAATATGACACACTGAATTGGCTGAGTTTAATTGGAAAATAAAATGTATACGGGCCCTGATTTATTGTAAAATGACAGCCGTTTTATAATTGTAAAAGAAACACACACACACAGATTTTTCGCGGCGTCAGTGTAGCAGACGACACAGTGTTGTCGCTACGGTCCGCGCTTTTACATTATAAAATAACGCGCAGTTTTTTTTCAGGCATTCACAATTAGCCTGAGTGCTCAGTAATACTCCTGGTTGAAATCATGGATAAATCGGACTTTACCCCAAATGATGATGTACCACTGCTCGGCCACGTCATTAATTTGGTACATGACCCACCCTGGTTGGATGATATGATGAAAGAATTATTTCCACCATCTCCATCCATTACAGCCCATTGTGAAGAATCCCCAGAAACATCGCCGCTGAATAACTTCTTTGCCCTAGTACCGGATGTTACTCCAGATGAATGTTTTGACAACATAGACTGTATGTTACAAAGTATGTTGACATCACCAGAAAAAGCCGATGGAAAAATGGTACAAGAAAGCAGAAGCCAGACAACAGACACCTTAGACGAAGATCAGCAGGCAGAGAACGTGGAAGATTTAAACACGACAGTACCCCAAAAGAAAAGGAAAGATTCCCGAATAAGAAACAGGACCGACTACAGAAAAAATCGGAAAGACGTCAGAACCAATCGAAATCGACAACATGTGAGAAAAAATCCGGAGGACGTGAGAACAGACAGAGAGAGGGAAATAAGTCAAAATCAAGACGAGATACGCTACGTTTGGTCCATCGCAACAACAACACTGGGGGTCAATACCGAACGTCAAAGAGACTTATATTTATCCTGCGTGGAATGTGCTAATCATTTCGCAAAATATGCGATCTTCCCGTGCAATCACCAGGCTTTGTGTGAAACTTGTATCCACCGTTACGCCCAGATTCCGACGGCCCCACAAGCCAACAAGCCCCAAGTGTGTCAATTACTTTCCTTGACATGCCCCGTCTGTGATGTAAGAAGACAGCGACAAGCCCTGTCAACCATGTAATATGGCGTATTACATATCTGGTTATATTTATAACCACCCTAAAAATTAAAAACAGATTCCCACCTATCCCTGTGCTATAAATTATCAGCCCACCCTTATCATTCGGGCATAACTTCTCTATCAAAATAAATTTCAGCCCGTTATTATTAATCGGGTTGTATCAAAATAAAAATATAAATGTCAGTCCGTTATCGTTCGGACTATTTAATTAATGGACGAGAGAAAAAATCTGTGTTTATATATAGAGAGATCAGTCCTGACAAGAACTTTTTGATATCGGACAGGGATTGTTGTTTTTTGGTGTTGCTAATAAAAAAATAAAAAAAGGAAGTAGGGCTGTATGCTTTTGAAATTGATGTGCCAGTTAGAAGTCTTCTCTTTCGAAGTATTGATTCGTTCTGAAAAGAACGGTTATTATTTTTTATCCCTGTTTTTATTCAGGGTGGGGAGTAGCTTACTCCCCCATCTTATTCGGGTGGTGGAAATACCGGTAAGGGCTGATTATTCCATCTTCGCCGACGTCCGGGGTGATGGAGTGGCCATTTAAGAAAATGGCCGCGGCGACGGTGGGGGGAGGTCGTTCCCATAGGATGAGTGGCTCTTCATCATCTTCCAGGGAGGAAGGCAGGTCTTCTAGCGGGAAGGGTGCTGGTACTTCCTCCCGGGGCGCTGTTGTCGGTGAAGATTGAATCAAGATGACGTCTTCCCCCATCATGTTTTCCAGGGGGAATTCCTCCCCGGGCGGTGTTGTTGCTAGAGGAAGGGTGGGATCCACGGCTTCATTCATGGCCCTTTGTAGGAGGTGGAACCGCCCTTCCTCGTCGATATTGGTATTGACGGCCTCCAACAAGTTACGCACATTATTCGCCGTGGATGGCCCTTGTCTGGGAGAGTCCATCAGCATTGACTGCCACCCCTGGAATTCGACGGCCCAAAATTCTTTGATCACTCTCTTCATCATCCTTGTCTGTCTTCTACTAAGTGCCTTCTTCCCTATGGGCTTGGATATCTTGGCTGTTGTTGTGTTCATGATTGCTGTAAAAAGTTTTTGAATGGGCCTGTGAAATCTGGTCGCACTATATATAGACAACGCGCGGACGTAGGTGAAAACGGTCGAATTTTGTGGAAATTTCTAGGCCTTGAACAATCGGCGTGTGTTTCTTTTTAATTTATAAACGGCTGAGATTCGACAATAAAATGTCAGGCCCCCTATACATTTTATTTCCAATTGAACTGAGATAATTCCTGGTATAGTATGTAAAAAAATTAGCTCCCTAGCGCTCGACTACACCGTTATTGTATGATTTTTAGTGAATTTTACACGCCTAATGTCAAAGTACGATAGTAGGAAAACTCCGCTACACTGCAAATAAATTAATTTTCCTGGCTAAATATATAGGTAGATTATCACTTACAACCTGATACTAGTTCGGTGAAAATTCCAGCACGATTATCGAAAGACAACTGTAGAAAATTATAAAAAACAACCCCTTCATTTGACGCTAAGAAACACATTCTGCGCAGTTCGCATTCAGTTTCGTGCGGTGTTTCCTCCCGCGGATGTCGGCTTGAAAAGGGCTGGCCGGGTAATCTGTTAATAAACCAATACACAGAAATGCATGATGATAATGGATTCAGCTTAAAAGAGGCCGGCCGGGTATTAATCTGTTAATAACCAATACATCGGTAAAAGCGTTTTGCACACCATTTTCAATGTTGTCTTCTCTCCTACCTGTGAGCTCTTAATTGTTTTTAATAAATGACACATACAGATGTAGCGTCGTGGCAAATGTTCTGAAGTATATTTTATCTTGGAGCGCGCGCCTACAAAAATTGTCAATTTTAATTATTTTCTACAAGGTTCGCGTATTTTTTTTTATTTACAATTTTTTTATTCAAATTAGCAAGAATCGGTCTATATATATTTTTGCCTGGCCCGGAATTTTATCATTCATCATTATGGCAGCGCCCGGGAAGGAACTCGCTTTTTTTCAATTGACGTCTGAGGTGATTCTTATCGTGTATGATCATGAATTGCACCTTATCAAAGAACATCCTGAAGAAGTGAATTTATCTTTAAGCCTAGCCGGCTGGACTCTATTGACACGCATGTTACAGGGGAAAGAACCCGAAGTAGATTTTATGCATGTCGGCGTCGGTGTGTACCTACGGAGTGGAAGAGCGGATTCTTTTTTTCCGCGGTTAGAACAGTGTGGGGGTGATGCTATTGTACTTTGGCCGGCATTATGGCAGGCGCTGAAAGCTATAATCACCGAAGTTCATGATCTACTGTACCCTGAACTCAATTCGGTCGTGACCCGTACGCTGACCCCGGATTGTACCTTATTATTATACCCTCAATGCGTCCAGCTCATTGATGATGATAGCAGGTGTTGGTGCACGTCTGAACCGGCCCGTGTGTCTTTATCCCCCGAAGGCTGGACTACCTTGAAACGTGTGTTATTCGGTCATATCGATGGAGATAGTATTCACCTGTGTGACGACGTGTACATTTTCCGCGGACCGTATTTTGCCCGACTTATCTGTCTCAAGCGAGGCGGATTTACGCTGGACCCCGATCTCTGGACGGGTTTACAACAAGTAGTTCCCGTAGTCGATAAAGTACTTTTTCCACAGGAGCCGCCTCTCACAGACTAGTCCCTGAAAGACTATAAATACGAGGGATGAGACAGAGTGTGTATCATTCACCGTTCGACATTGAGAGCAAGCATGTCACTACTACTAGGAGCCATCTTGCCTCTTACACCCAGTGTGAGGTTATACGTTTATGCAGATAAAATCACCCTGGTCATAGACGATGAAGCGCTTTACTGGACGGCCGCTGATATGCTATCGAATACGGTGACGCTACAGCGTGATGGGTGGAGTAAATTTCAACGGGTGTTGAGCGGTGAATTGGACGGAGACCTCATCCACCTGGACAATGCCATGTACGTATATTCCGTACCGCCCCTCTTCCTACGAAAAAGATGGCGTCTGGGGCGCTATCAAGAGCCTACACAAAGTATTCTCCTAAGTCCCTCTGTGTGGGCAGCCTTGGAGAAAATAGTGCCTATTGTGGACCAGTTATTTTCACCAGACGACCGAACACCCGACCAATTAGCATGGGCTCGTGCTATAGCAGATGCGTTCGCTGAACCTGATGAAAAATTACTACATGATGATGATGGGGAAAGTACTATATCTATAGAATGTACAGAGGCTAGAGTGTCAGTATCACCCGATGAAGCGAGCACACACATGACGATCCAGGAGCGGCCCGATGAAGAAGAAAAAGTCCGTGATGAAGCCGCGGTCCCGAAAAAAGGAGAAGTCTACAGTGATTAACAAGGTGTTAAGCGATTTGTATTACAATCCTACGAGTCCAGCCGCGTATAGCGCTGTGGGCGCGCTATCTCGAGCGGCCCATTCTCAAGGCATTAGTCGAACTGAAGTTCGAGACTGGTTAAAAACCCAAGACACCTATAGTTTACATCGAGCCGCCCGACGCCATTTTCGCCGTAACCGAGTGATCGTCGGCGGGATAGACGCGCAATGGCAGGCGGATTTAGTGGACATGAGTCGATTTGCACCTGACAATGATGGACATCGATACATATTGACCTGTATCGATATTTTATCCAAGTATGCCTGGGTACTACCCATTCGCACCAAAACAGGAGAGAATCTCATAGGAGCGTTTCAGCAGATTTTCAAGACGGGGCGCAAACCTCTTTATTTACAAACAGATGAAGGCACAGAATTTCTCAACCGCGCCATGGATGGGACGGACATAGAGGACGATGCGGTAGTAGGCCCGGTGAATCTTTGGCTGCACTCCTTGTTCCAACAGGTGGATATAGGTCTGAACGATAAACTCATCAGTACGTCCACCAATACGTACCCGTACCGAGCCTACATGGAAACGCTGTTGTCGTACGGTATTGATGCCAAAGAATCACACTTACAAGCTGAGCTGTACTTCAGGGATAGACCCGGACACCTGGACACCATAACCGGTGGCAATGCTGGGTTCACGGCACGCAAAGGACTGGCAGCCGGAAGCAAGTCCATCGATATGATGGGACGACTGCACGCCGATCTGTTCATGCAAGACCGCTACATGATGAACGGCGTATCCATCAAGATCAAGTTGATCCGGTCCTTACCCACGTTCGCCTTAATGGCCGGTGGAGAGGGAAATATCCATTACCATATCGTCATTGAAGATGCAGCCCTGTTTGTCCGTACGGTAGATTTGCAACAGGGCGTGTTGCTGAGTCACATGGAAGCCTTATCGAAAAAACCAGCCCTGTACCCCATCCGACGCGTACAGACCAAGGTGTTCTCTGTGCCAACAGGTACGATGATGGCCAATCGTGAAAATTTATTTCTAGGGGATCTGCCTAAACGTCTTACCCTGGCGTGTGTGACCAACACCGCATTCAATGGAAATTGGGCTGAGAATCCGTTCAAATTTCAACATTTCAACATTAACTTTGTGGCACTGCACGTGGCCGGCCATCAAATTCCAGCCCGTCCATTACAACCGGACTTTACTAACGGAAACTATGTGCGGACCTACCTGAACCTGTTTACAGCCACAGGACAAAACAACCAGGACGAAGGCAATACCATCAGTCGAGACGACTTTAGGCATGGGTACACATTGTTCGCCTTTGACCTCACCCCCACCTTGGAACACGATCATCAACTGGCTTTGCTGAAGAAAGGAAACCTACGGTTGGAACTCCGTTTCTCCAAACCTCTAGACAGCACCATTAACGTGATTTGCTACGCCGAGTTTGATAACGTCATCAGCGTGGATCAGCAAAGAAACGTGCTGTGTGACTACGCCAGCTAACATGGATACAGAGCAGCTGATGGACATACTCCAGCGAGATCCCAAGATCCCCTTTCGAGGTGTGTTTCCACGCAATGTGTTTCCCACCCACTCCACCACCCCAGCAGCCTACATCCTGAATACAGACACGAGGAGTCGACCCGGTGAACATTGGATAGCTGTGTACGTGGACACCCAAGGCCAAGGCGAATACTTTGATTCCTACGGACTTGCACCCTTACATGCCGATTTGGTGAAATTCATGGACGTCTCTACTACAGAGTGGCGTTGGAATACGCAAAGATTACAAGGACCCTTGAGTAGTGTGTGCGGACAGTACTGTGTGTTTTATCTCACTCACCGGAGTAGAGGACATTCTATGCCTACCATTGTACATATGTTTGATGATTATTGTCAAGCCGAAGACCGTGATGTCCTCGTCTATGACTGGACGGCCTCTCGTTTTAATGTGCATGCTCCATTTCTCTGGTTAACTTAAAAAATGTACTGCGCTCGCAGACCCCTTGTTTATTGTTATGACGTTGTTGTTCTGACGTTCTGTTGAATAAAAGATGAAAAAACACAATGATGGGTTTTGACTTTCTCTTTTTATTTAAGTCAACAAGAAAGGATTAGACTATATATACAAATAGAATACAGGGTACAAATAGTAGGGGTTAAGGTACAAAAAAAAGTTCTGTCAGGAGTAGGATTCGAACCTACGCCAGCTCTTCGCCGACCAGCACTTACGCACCGGCGCCTTAGACCACTCGGCCATCCTGACTTTTACATTTGTGCATCAACAGTTATAGTTCGACATTTACAAGTCCAAGTAAGTGGTGCTCACACCGTCGGCCAACACTTTTCGTTTGGGATAAAAGAAAGTAAAGGCGTCTCGTTGCTGAATGTACGTTCGCATCTGGTGGTCCACCACTCGAAATCCTCTGTTAGTCCCACTGGCACTGGCCTGGCTTTGCAACACGCCCAGGTAGAGGGCTTTGTCGATGTTGGGATCGCGCCGGCTCACTCCTTTGCAGCTAAATTTATCCTCTCCGTCTCCTCCGTAACAGTAGTAGGTCTTAGAGGAGAGCGCAATCATAGCATCCCCGCTCCACTCCAGCTTGAAGAGGCCGGGTGTCCGCTTGTCGTAGGTGTAGTGATCGCGTCGGGGTAGCCACTGGTCCCGTTCCGCCTCATATTGTGCACGTAACTCGGGTTTGACGAGTGACTCCCAGTCCGGGTTGGAAACGGCCATGTAGGCCGAGTCGGTGTCCATTTCCATGAGTTGCCAGTCTGATGGATTAAAATACACACCCATAAAATCATATATGAATTCCAGCATCCTCAGCTTGGCCACCTGATAGACCATACATCCAATCTGCAGGGGTAAGTTGTACCGGATAGTCTTCTTGGCTGAAGTGACTTCATAGGTGTCGTCATCGATGACCTCCACGGATCGAAACAGAGGAGAATTCACTTTTTTGCGGGCTTGGGCAGTACTACAAATGTTCACGTTGACGTGCTTATCCTGGTTCGTTACCGTTTTTCCGTAATAACCATTGCCAGTGAGCTTCCAAGATTCAGCGATGATGGCCTGACTGGGGTATTCATCACCTTGACGACGGGCCTTCGTCACGAGGTCGGCATTCTCGGCAAAACAAGCCTCGGGTACGTACTGTATTACCTGATATATTTGAGTAATTTCCAAACCGTGGTTCATGTACCACTGCAGTAAGGGGGTGCCCAGCAAGATTTTCTCGGCCCACATACTTCCAATCAACATGCGGCGAGGTTGAGGCAAACACTCGTGTTGCTCCGCATAGGTCCTCATGGTGTCCCCAATATCCGCCCGACCCACCAGCGTGTTCTTAAAGATGGGCGGGCACTGGGCGAAGAGGGGCTTGAGAGTGTCGGGAACATGCAAATCACATTCTACAAAGCCGTAGAGGTCTCCCGAACGAATGGCGTCCAACATCTGTGGCAGACTTAGCAGTCGCCGACGACTCAAGGGGTACTCACGCTCTTTTAAGAAACGTCGTAAATGGGGCAGGGCCTGGCACATCGTGTGAAATTCACACTCCCACATTTCAATAAGATGGAATCCTCTCTCTTTCACGTAATCCCCATTCGCCACCACTTCTTCGCGTAATTCTTCCGGTGTTTTCCACGTCGCTCGTTGAAGCGGCCAGCGCTGAAATGGCATTCGTGGCCGTGCCAGTAACACCCGTAAAACTGGAAAACGGTCGGTGTTCCTTGTACAAGGGCAAACCCATCGACGGGGAGTCGGCGATCTCCTATACGCTTCTCTGTGGCGTTGGTCTGGTGTCGAATATAAATTCCCCGTCGATAGGCTTCCCAGTCCAACCACTGGTCGGCGAGATGTTTGTAAGGTGTCCGTTGCGGTGTAAAATGCCGACCGTCTGCCAACCAACGTGTATAATGCCCGCTGGGCATGGGTTGAGCGAGTGACCACAGGTACAGGGCATTGGCGTCAAAGCCAATGATTTTGGCACAGGGTTTCCCACTGGGCAGAGTAGTCACACCCTTCTCATGGTAGCGGTGAAAAATAAGGCTAGGTCCACCCACGATGTTCTGCTTCAAACAATCATGCATGTCTGCATCTTTTCGTTGTATGAGTGAAAAGTACGTAGAGCAATCTTGAAAAAGATGGCGAAGCGCGAGACCGGGTAAACTCAAGCACTCTTTGAATATATCCACGTGCATTTGGCGACGAAAGAGTTGCACCATTTTCGCGGCCGCCTCCAGGAAGGGAACCACATCTAGGTTGTTATACCACACCAGGAAATCACGCAACGTCTCCATATGTTCATCGTTCCACACTTGTTGGAGTTCGATGTAGGTGGCCTCTGGCAGAGCTTCCCCTTTCAGGTCATTGTAAAACGCTTCCCGGGGTGGCAACTGGGTGTCTTCTAAGCGGTCCAGGCTCGTCATATAGGTGTAAGGAAAGTAACCTTTGGTTTGTGCACAGTTATAGGCCTTGACCCACTGATCATAGCTACAATTAGGAGCTAAGTAGTTCCGTATATCCAGGAAATGCAGTGATGTGGTAGTGAGGGCCATATGATTGTTGATCTTCTTGATGACGGACTTGAGGGTATTCGCCTGGGCCAAGTAAGGGTAGAGAAATTCCTTCACCATGTTCAAATCATAACGTCCCGAGTTGAAGCCGAGCACCGGTAACTGGCCTAGGTATTGTAGGAACCGTAACTTCAATTTCTCCGCATAGGGTTTAGGAAGAGGTACATCCTGCGACTGCAGGGGCTGCGACTGCAGGGACTCGGACTCCGACTCGGACTCGGACTCTTCATCGTCGCTGAACGCTACACCGGGTACAGGGATACGGTCGTCCAGTTGGTCCAGTACGTCCTGAAACTTGGCCACCAACAATTCCGTACTAGCCGCACTGACTTGCTCTAAATACTCCATCATGCGGGTAATCAACTCATGGGAGTGCCCCGTGGACACGAAACACACCGGAGCAGCGTCATAGCCAGGTACATTGCTGGAAATACTGACACTCAGAGGAATATGGCGCTGCGTCCACTGTGTTTTTGCTGAAAACATGTCCATGGGCTCCAACAGGGCCTCGAAATCATAACACGCCCGGTAGGAAAAATAACGGTCCTCTTCCGGTATCATCACACCCTCATCGGCCAGTTCCTGGAAAATAGTAGGCGTATTATGATACACACCACCCGGATATACTCGCTTGACACTGATGTCACAGATTTTCTCGTGGCGATGTAAGTCGGTAGAGCGATGAAACACCCGATGGCATTGACCACAACTGAAAGACTGAGCGTACTGGCTCATATCGTGGATGAGCGAAAAATGACTCACCCCACCGTTGTCGAAGACATTGACTTTCATCGTAGCAGCATACCGTTCTGTTGATCGCCGAACCAATTCAGCCACAAATGTATCGTCCTCGTATCGTAATCGATAGACAAAGATATTAATGTCGAACAGTGTTTCCACGTCATCCAAATTCTTAAAAGGTACTCCACGGAAGTGCCGCTTATCCATGTCTTGCGCCTGTAAATACTGTTCCCAATAGCCATCGGCCACTGTGTCACAACACCGGGGTCACACTCGTCCACATGCACGGCCAAACACCGAAACAGACATTTCCGGTCTTTGTAGGGCCCCTTTCTCCCTCCTGTTAATGCATACAGGCCGTGTCGATGAAGCAACCACGGAGGAAGTAGTACAGGAGCACCGATAGGATGATCTCTCATTTTCGTGACGAAAAATGTGACGTTAGTCACCATTTCCACCAGCCATTGGGTATTGGGGCGTTGCAACCGAGCCCATTCCAATGGATCCAACGTAGTCAATTGGTCGATGAGTGGCTCCAGAGAAATGGCATCCGTGATCGTGAATGGCTGGTCAAACACATAGGAATTATTACCGGGATAGAAATACCGCAGTTGGTCCGTCTTTTTGTGCCGTAAGATATACCCAAATGTCACATTCAACTTGAAGGCAGTGACCTGATCTGTAAAAATGTTCTCGGCGTAAGTCGGAAGATACGTGAGGTCCTCCAACCGAAAATTATACAAGTCCAATAGACGACGGTCACGGTGGAAACAATGACGTATGGTAGGCCAGTGACGTTGATAAATGTCCCTGACACGCTCATCTTCAGGCAAGACTTCAACCGGAGGTACTGCTGGGTCCCAGGGAAAATCTTCTCCACGTCTCATGCTTTTCGGCTCATACAAGCGGATAGGCAAGCAGGCAGGCAGGCAGGCAGACAGGTCAGGTAAGTCAGATTGAATACACCCCTACCCTAAAAATGGACTCCTTTTATACGTTTTTCTACCATCCGCCATCTTGTACCCAGCACCCACCACCCACACACGCCGCAGTACCCAGCACCCACCACCCACATGTACCCAGCACCCACCACCCACACGCAGTACCCACCACCCACATTTGGTCCCACCACCCACATGGACCCACCACCCACATTTGTACCCACCACCCACATCTTGGTCCCACCACCCACACACACACACACACACGCCGCAGTACCCACCACCCACATTTGGTACCCACCACCCACATTTGTACCCACCACCCACCACCCACAACGAACCCACCACCCACATTGGTACCCACCACCCACACCCACAACGTACCCACCACCCACATTGGTACCCACCACCCACACCCACACACACACCGCCATGTTAAACACAACACCCACCACCCACATGACGCATCCCACCACCCACATTGGTACCCACCACCCACCACCCACAACGTACCCACCACCCACATTGGTACCCACCACCCCCACACACACACATGCGCATGCGCACACACCCAATTGTGACGTCACCCCAGGTTCTGCGCATGCGCACTGACGCGCTAGCTCATGAATTTACGCCTTGTATACTACTTAGGAGTATAGCTCTAGGTTTCCCACATTCATAAAATATGTAACTTGAAGATTACCCTGGCCGACTTGTTCTAGGTCAAATTCAGTTTTTACGATATTTTTGTCGGATCATAGACTTTTGGTTTCTGCAGTCACACGTGTTCACGACTGTATTTTCTAATCAAATGGTAGTAGAAGGCTTACCTTTCAAATAAACCTATCTTACTATCTTACGCATTCAGAAAATACGTTATTCATATGAACAAATTATCTAGGCACCTTCTCTGAAACATCAACCGGACTTATATACATCATACTCTATAGAAATGCATGGAAATTAATTTGGATAAAAATACTGCCCAGTGATTAGGATTTTATGTAAAGAACACCATGATGTACTGTGTTTTATAATATTTCATTTCATACATATTTCAAACTGGTGCTAACTGTCGTACAAAATAGTCTGTCGATTATTGACGCGGAAGACGGCTGAATATTGAATGTTAGATCTGACACATATAATGTTAACTTTACCTGATTTCGGCAAACACCAATTCTGTCATACACTGTATGCTTCTGCGGGTAACATAAGCAAGTTAATTATATGTACCTGTTCTCAGCTCTTTCCCTACTGCTATACAATGCATAAATATATGAGAGAAAACAACATGCCGGATCACAACACGCTACTGAACCACAGCAGTGATCGCTTGTTACTTCATCGTGTGAAACAAGGATCACCCATACACGACTGATGTTTTTTTCAAGTGGGATATTTGAAGAAAAATTGCGGCGGAAGAATAACCGATTAATGGGAACGCCCCCAAGGCAATGCTTTATTTATTTTGAGAGGATTCCTACATAGCTCGGCGGCTACAACGGTGGCATCATCTACAGCGAGTTTTAGCCCTTTCCCTCTAGTGGGGATGGCGTTATTCACGGGAGTGAAGTACTAACTGTTTCGGAGGGAGGGGATATTTATAATCGCTAGAAACCGCCTTTCTATGAGGTGGTTCAACTTCAAATACTACCATCAGATCCGACATTCACTAGCCGTGTTCGCGTCCAAAACCGCAAAATTAAAACAATACTTGTACCAGAATCCAAGTAGACATATAAACATAATTTTCTGCAAGAGAGAAGCGGCCACTTTCAATGCTAGCGACACAATATCAATGTTCTTATCGTTACTTTCGTATCCGTATCACTTATCAGAAATCTTAATCCAAATGGTTTTCCGAGTAGTTATCCATAGTATATGAATCTACCTATTTAAGAGATAATCTAGAATATCAATTTATCTCTACAAGAACAGTTTCGTCTGAATTTCATTCATGAAAAGCGAACAACTCTACCAGACTATCGTGAGTTCGACTGAAATCATAATACTGACATAATGGAGGAACATAAACTTTTTTCTGGAGAAACATAAATGTGTGTTATGATTATTACATTGTCGGCATCCCTCAACACAACAAGTGCGTAAAAAATGTGGCACTGAGATCATAAGAAAGACAAACGAGAATAGTTCTTTGAAACACTATCAGCTGCAGAGTAAGTTCCGTTAATTCGGGTTGGGGCAAAACGGGAGGCATCATACTTCATACACTATCCCCTAAAGGACAAATAATTAGGAGCTGACACACAGTGACTTTATAGCCTATTGTATTGGGGTTATTCTGAGTCTCCTTGCATTGCAACCGCCAGATACGACATTCAATGTCCAGTCGTACATAAAAGAATCCGCGTCAACTCCAAATGTGTATGGCATAAAAATAATGAAAACACAATATGGTTACTAACAGGAGAGAATCGATCCACATTTTTCAGTGATGTCAGCAACCCATGGTGATGTGTCCGAAAATCCTAATCACCATCATTCTGTATTCAAATGACTCCAGGTCGTTCTCCTGAGTATGTATCCCAGTCAGGCTTTGAGTGTCGTTTTTCATTTGAACATCTTGGAGATGTAAAAACACGTGATATTCAAACGCTCCCTAGTCCAGTGTTAGATATAAGTTACGAAATTTGGCGCCCGCTCAGATTGTATTTTTGACGTCACTGTACGATATTTATAACAAAATTTGGGGAACTTTAATGGAAGTTTTTGAAGGTAATGCCCTATTTGAAAAGTTTCTGGAATAATACTATATTTCTAAACATCTATATTTTACATGAGATACCGTTGCTACATTGTACCATACCCTTTCGAGAAAAGGAGCAGTGAAAATTCAAAATGGCGGCCATGTGGTGTACCGGAAACGTGAACAATTGAGAAAAAACTATTTTATTTCATATCAGGTAATTTTCCCCTAGTTATTACTATATAGCTGTTTCGGACAAAATAGCATACTTAAAAAATCACAAGAAATCCGACCGAAATATTGGACCAAAGAATGTATTTTTAGAATATGACGAAACTATGTTTCAATCCCCTAGCTGAATGAGTACAAAAAATGGGGGGGGGAGCACATGCTTCCAAGACATATGCATGCCTCGTGTATTTCGTAGGCCTACACATTGGATATAAGCTGCAACTCTACTTGTTCCGTTCCTGTGTACCAGTTCACCAAACCATGGAATTGTCGAAACCGCCCCCTCATCCATCATTTGATGATGGTCGTTTAACTGGAGAAGTTATGGTTATTAGGACTGAAGTAGAATATTTCCAGGTGGCTGTTTGTTGCGTTTTATTCCGTCAGATAACGTTCAACAGTGGTTCTTCTCTCCTATCTTTGATTCCGTCGCTGAGATTCGAAAAAAACGGTGTAAATTATTTTTATCTCCCCCGCTGTTCACTTGACATGCATTCGTCACTCGCCCAGTGCGAAAGTAGACTGGGTTTTTCCGGCGGTATCCATTATTAAGGTTGTGGCATTTACGTTCGATAATGTCGTGAATTTTGCGTATGTATATTAACCAGTCACTTATTTGTCACATACTAAATAAGAGCAATTGAACCTAAACATTTTGGTTGTTTGTTGCTTATATTATGGACGGTACACTTTGTTTTTTTTGGCGGGGGTGGAGGTGAGAAGAGCAGCGGCGGTGAGAGTACATACATATCACAACTATTAAAAGTGATTGCCCCTATCCTTTAAATCGCCTCCCCCATCACCAAACACACATTACCATACTATCTACGATAAATATTCAGATTCTCAGTACACAAACGCATGTGTAGTAGATATATTGATGGGATGGGTATATAATTATTTTGTCCAAGGCCATAACTGTGCAACTAATCAACGTTTGAGAAAAGAATATGCTTTTTGATGATTGGACAGAATAATTATTTTTCACTCTAGCATTATTGTAGCATATACATTGCACATATGGAGGTATATTATTGCCATTATCATATCAAGGTGCGATACCGAATTTCCAAAGCGAAGGTTGCACCAGCTCTGTCAACAACCGAAGTTGTGACGATGTGACCCTTCTTTAACTATAGTGTTGCTGCAGGTTCCAGAGAAAATTGGTCACCAAATGACCTGCTGGTGAAATCGATACAGTAAATTAGCGTTTCCTATAAAGGGACCCTTTGATGTTATCAACAAATTTGTCTTCCAGTTCATGACCCGAGTCATAATTATTATACGTGTGATAATAATGCGTCAAATGGACCGGGAGCGTATGAACATGTTCCCTTTCGTACAGTTGGATTCGAATAATAGGATATTTTACACTATAGCGATCACATCTCCAAATACAATTCCGGTTCTCTTGATGAATTATGCCATCGTCATAGTCAGTTATAATTATTAAAGCTCAGTATCATATTTGGTGCTAAGTGTTACACAATGATGGCAAATTACAATTTCTCAGTACAAGTTCTCGTGTTAAATTCACAGCGCCGTGTGTTCAATTCCCCAGAACTCGGAGTAGGATACAATATAATTGTCAAATGAACCGACACAAACAAAATATTATTTTGACGTTCTTTCGAATAACGACCGATTATTGTTTCGTGATATCATGATACATTAGTGTTAACATTTTGTCATATTGAATGTAGGAACTGGCTCTTCTATAATAGAAACGGAAACATATTTTTCGTGTTATTGAAGGATGAATTCGGATTTTAAACGGAACTGGAATGTTGCTTAATCTGCATTCGTCTAGTGTAACTCAATGCCTTCCAAGTGATAAATGTTAACATGGTGACTGCAACAGAAGAGTTCCAACACAGAGGGTTATCAGAGCCTTTGTACTAGCTTGCTTTGCTTTACTGGTCTTATTGCATCTATTTGAAGGAGCTTTCCCTGGTGACGAGCTCTGGGAAAACATTTTCAGCAGAGAGAAAAGAGCCATCTCAGTTTCCAATAAAAACTTGAGTATCTGCTGGATTGCCTCGATAACAAAGCTGGAAAGCAAATAAAGCCCGACCAGTAAAAACTTTCCAATCGTGATTACTCGCGGTTTGTTACTTTTTTCCCCAGTTGCGTTTTCTTCCAAACTTATACTTTTTACACCACAGTAGTTATGGAAACGATTGGCACAAAATTGGATTAATTGTACTTGGCGGGCAAAGTGTTCTTGCATTTTGACAGCGTTAATTATCTATACAGTATCTGTGATGGAAAATTTGTATTACTTTTCTCACCTTTGGAAATTTCCATCAAGAATTAATCAACTTTCGGAACTGAATATAATCACCGATTACTTGAAGTTAACAAAAACTTCAAATATAAATCCCAATTTAGGTCATAAACGTAGGAAAAACACACCCAATCATGAATGTTCCTTAATCTGCATTCGTCTAGTGTAACTCAGTAAAGAACCCTGTTCAATATCTTCCTGGATTCACTTCTAAAATTATGCTTTGGTCCCATGGGAGAGATATTATAGACGAGCCCCTTAATCATATCTAATAAAACAGAACTCTTTATGATGAAATATTGATTGAAAATATGTCACCTCGATTCCCTGACAATACACCACATGAGCAAAAATTGCAGCCGACAGTTTGAAACGTCACTGTATATTTATAGCGTCGTTAAGGACATGGTACAGTATAAATGCGTCGTGTAAAACATACAAACGTCTTTCAACATATTTATTTAAAAAAGAATGTATTACAGTTTTGTCTTTTTTTCCACTCGATTCAAGGCGGTATATGACACCTCTGCGATATATAGTTTCCGTGATTGTCATCAAATTGTTTGCATGACGATTCCACTCCTAACTGGTGGTATATAAGCATGATAAGTACTAGGGATAAACCACAGCACAGTGGTAATAAACGAGTACTAATACAAAGGACGGTTGTTTTTTAATATTTCTGATGTTACTATACCACAAGGCGGTTTTAACCCGATGTGTTTGTACATTGAAAGGCGCATGCCCGGCAGTCCATACTATCACAGATACTTATTTCCATTTACCGCTCATATCGCCAAAGTGTATGATCCCTTTGACTGCACCGAAGGCAATAAAGTGTTCAGCAATAAGGCAATCGTGAATCAATTTAATATCACTATACGAGAACCACGGGGAATCACGCTGTGGAAAAGCAGTCCAAAGTCGATCAATCACGATCTCTTGGCTAGTCTCTCCCCTTACATCAGGGTCAATCTAATCTAATGTAGACGTGGGTTCATTCTATTTTGACGTCAGGTTATAAAAAAAAACTTTTCCGGAAGAATTCTTCTTTTTGTACTAGATTATTAAATATAGATTATTCCAGTATATTCTATAGCTTTCTGTCTGTCCCTGTTACAACTGTTACTCACTTTCTCGCACAACTATACTAGAGTCTTGAGATGAATTTCACCCTTTAATGGCATTGGATTCATTTAGCTCGGATTTTTGATAGCAATTGTCTCAACAGTCCACACATCAGCACTGAAAGACTTCTCTCGCTATAAGCATTCGTGTGGAACGAAGAGTATCTGAATCCCTGTTCTTTGGAAACCACGGCACCATTGAAAATTGTGTTGGAGATCAGAGGCAACATGGTGAATTTATTCACACTCAACGTGAATGAATTATATTTGAGCACATTCGTCGTCTATGATAATGATGCATCCAACATCCTTTCACAAATGCGTACAAAGAATAAACGAGTGCGAAAAATATGTATTTAGCAAAAATCCTATTTGAACCGGGCCCCACTAAAGCCGGAGGCAGCCGAACATTGGTGTTTTAGAGAAACATAATCCCCTTATGTTGTTTAATCAGTTGATTGGTGGCATGACCAGGATGTCGGCATGGCTACACAATGTGAACCGGCATTATTAGAAATCACTTCTTGCAGGATCCGGATAAAGGGTATTATCACTGTGAACACATTTGATAATATTTTGAAAAGAGACAACACAATTGTGATCTTGATTATCATACATATAGCACAAGTGTGTGTCGTGAATAAGGCCAGATTAAATCGAACACGCCGGAAGCTGTTTTATCTTCATTATGGTATAGTTGATATATCGTCAATGGCATAGACTAAGAAAATAAATATTTTCTCACGCAGCTGTGCAATATTTTCAAAGGTGTTAAAAAATAACATGACATGTAGCATGTGCATATGAAAGTAATTCATCTTATATCATGTGGCTAAACATTATTTTAATCCATTGGATTTGTTCTATTATTTCATAGTCACCAAGTGCCAACCTCCATATATTGGAACTTGTAGTTCGTAAAGCGACAATATATCAGCTCTATTATTCTCATTGAAAGGGATTCGACGTTAGGTCGAGTTCCGTGTCTCTAGCTGATGTTCTTCGAACAAATTCTGACCTGGTCAGTTGAGGAAGCGGTACCCATTGCCCATGACAATATTCACACAAAGCTGATGCCAATTGTTCTGTCTCTTGACATAACTAAATGACAATATTATCTATGTTGACTAAAGTCAATAGTACGGACATCGCTTGGTGCGCTCGGCAATCATTTCTTTGATATAACGAATAGCTTTTCATTAATAAGGAACGTGGTGCACTGTAGTGAAAAGAACTCAGCCTTTGTTTGTATCAATATGGCTGGATTATTGTTCAAGTTTTTCCTCAACGTGGCCATCCTATGGACAGATGAAGGGTATATTCGAGGACACCACTAGAAACTGAGCCGCCTCAGGGATTTTTACTAGCGCTGACCTTGACTACTATATTGTTACACATTAAAGTACATATATTTAGGTATAGGAAGCTTCAACTGATTGTTTTGTGGTACGGTTTCTACAAGGAAAATTAACGGGAATACTGATACACGACCGTTTTTTTACAATACATCTGATGTGTTTGGAAATACTTGCGAATGCCGCTCAAAGTTATGGGAAATGTATGTTAAATTTTTGATAAATCAATTACTAGTCTATGGGCTTATGTAACATTTTCCAGATTTGTCATTTTTTCGGGTAGATTCTTGGCACTCATGTCTAAACACATCTAGAAAGTTCGCTGATTAAGAAAAGAATGGGTGCCAGTTTTTGCATTAACATTTGGGACCTCCATTTTGAATTCCAAATGGCCATCATCGAAAATCATTTTTTAAACATAATTGCCAATTATTCATTCAAATGTCATCCAATATTTGTTTCATTTTATCTAAACTCTTATAAAGGGGCCAACCGTTCATTGGAAACAAAATAAGAACACTATAAATACTCTAAATTAGCAAAAATCCAAGATGGTCACCAGATTTCAGGATTTGTTTACGTAGCCCCATATAGTCCCATACTAGGGGTATAGGACCAATGTTTGTCCCACTGGGAAACGTCCTTCTAGACATTTGCGGTATGGTTGTTTTGATTTGTTTTGTCTCGTCAAGACAAACACGATAGGAAGTGTCCCGGCACGAAACGGTGAATTTTTTTAAAAAAGTTTGAGGTCTGTCTATAGCCCCGTTTAGACCCATATACTGGGGTATAAGCCCAATGTATGTATAAATCCATTCTGCGTGGACGTGTTGGAGTCTAGGTGAGTCCCTGGTGGTCCAATGGTGTCGTATGAGGTCCTATTTTGAAACTCTCATGCAGGAGCACTTGACTACACTAATAATTCGTACGTTGTCAATAATTGGCGCATGCGCAGCCCGGCCGTAGTATAGAAAGCAGGCATTTTTGGGGGTGTGTGTGGGTGTGTTTGGGTTAGAGATGGGCTATTCACGGTTCGAATGGGTCGTGTGAGGTATCCATGTGAAGCCTATGTAATGGAGCATCTGGTGGCGTGGATGTGGGGTAGAAATATGGTCATTCTGCGCATGCGCAGTCTGGCCGTAGTATAGAAAGCAGGCATTTTGGGGGGGTATGTGGGTGTGTGTTTGGGGTAGAGATGACCGCTATGGGTCCGAATGGGTCGTGGAAGGTGTCAAAGTGAAGCTTGTGTGGGTTAGAGTCAGAATGGTGTGTTTTCAAATGCAAGTCGCGTAAATCTGCGCATGCGCAGTTGGTTGTAGTAAGTAAAGTGGCCATTTTGGGGCAGTGAATGAAGGTATTTGGTGTAGAGAGGGACCATCCTTGGTCCGAATGCGTCGTGTGAGGTGTCATTTTGTAGTTCTTGGGGTGTAGACCTCAATTTGAGGGATGTTCACGTCATCTGTGACGTCATTGGTAACGTCATCAGTACGAGTAGTAGCCAAAGTGGACATTTTGGGGCAGTGAAAGGAAGGTATTTGATGTAGAGAGGGACCATCCTTGGTCCGAATGCGTTGTATGAGGTGTCATATTGTAGCAACGCCCGCCAACGCCAAGCTTAACGCTTCAACGCCCTAGTGAAATAGCTCAGAAATTCTGATTTTCTAGATATTCCATGTAATTGTCACTAATTCTTCGAAATGCACTGACGCCCGTCAACGCTTGTAGTTATGCCTTAACGCTCTAACATAACGCCTTGACGCCATGATATAGCCCGGAGAGAGAACAACAACAACAAAAACAAGGATGACACATGAGAGAACAACAACAACAAGAAGTTTTTTTTTTCAAAAAGTTTATTTTCCCCAATATTACATCATACCCA
>JAVTVY010003361.1:0-35557 GCA_036873755.1 Hanleya hanleyi | reverse complement strand
GATTTTATGGATATTGAATACTGTTATAATTTCATGAGTATAATGTTCTGTTATGACCAATTTTGTACAATTACGTGTGTGCACAAGGTGTACAGCCAAAACGTGGTCTCGTTGGTCCTACTAAAAACTGCGCGGGACTGCACGTGGTACTGCGCGGGACTAATATTAACTGCGCGCGACGTAATTGGGTATCAAGATCGTTCCATGGTCCTTAACTATAGGCTTCTTATGTACATTTGGTATATCGCAACTGTCCGTAAGTATATATTGGGTATAAATATTAACTGCGCGGAAATCGAGTTTCACTCCACGCAGATTCCCTTCGCTCGAACTAAGTCTGATGTGTATGAATTGTATCTGTCCAAACGATTTCCTCGGTTCTAGTAATACTTCATACACCAACTCAGCACACATCTACGACGATTGACCTCATGCGTGAATAACGCTTCAATCCTTAAAGTTCGGGTATCATCTCAAGAGAGCTATGATGTAATTGATGACGTCATCAGCCTGTGTGTACCTGTTCCACTAACTTCCGGCGCGATGACGTCATCAGTCTGTGCATTTGTCCCACTGACTGCCGGTCATGTGACTTCCGGTCAGGTGCTTATCCGCAAAGCAGTAACTTTGCACACCCGAAGGAGCGTCACTTCCGGGTTCTCCCGGAAGTGATGTGTGTGCGCAGTCGGTCCGCGCATGCGTAGTCGGTTCGTTCTACTTTAAGACGAATACCCGGCCCTAGGGATCTCATTTGGAACCACCCCCATGTCCCTCCCCTGATTCTCCGTATAACACTAAACACGTCACAGACTTTTTTTCTCCGCAGAGGGACTTTTTTCCCCAGAGGAGTAAATCGGCGAGACTTTTCATCACGGAGTAATTGGAGGTCAACATCCGGGTACTTTTACTTGCCAGGCGTGACGTAACCTAACTACCACCAGGGGGTGCCACCCAACCACGTGACCTGCGCACTTTCGGTGAGCCCCATCCACGCATGCGCAGTGAACCAAATTAGGCTCGAAATGATCTCTGCATACTACTTGCGACTATTTATAACAAGAGCTCAAGGGGCTTCAATATACGCCCGTATATCTGGAATTACACTGACCCGAATTTCAAGGTTGTTTAATGGTCTTGATCCTAATTGGTAGTTAGCAATCCAGAGAAAGGTCTACGATTTTGGGCTTCTGAGAATGCAACATATTTCACATCTTATATTGAATGATAAACTATAACACGGTTTTAACTCTTGGTAACTAGGTCACCTTGGAGCAAGAGCCAAAAGCTCGCATATGCCACACTGAAATCAATAGTCAAACACAAGAAAAATGAAACATTTATAAACAATGTTTCTATTCGTTACTAAATCAAACCTGCTTCAATTAATGCCTTTAAACTCCATTTAAATGCACAATCAAACGCAGAAAACGGAAGTTAAAACTAAAAATTATCTCCCCTAGGAGAGAGAGTTATCCGCCCCTAGGAGAGCTCTCACTCTTCCCAACGTGGTTACTATATAAGACAAAGCCAGCCCATTCTCGCCCTCTTTCTCATTGTAACAACCGAGACCAGTAGTGAACTAGGCCGCGGTCTGAGGGGATGGACGGGAGGGCCCATTAAATTGAAGCAGGTTTGATTTAGTAACGAATAGAAACATTGTTTATAAATGTTTAATATTCGCTTCCTAAATCGTAAACCTGCTTCAATTAATGCCTCAGTACCAACATAAGGAGGAGGGAAACCTCGGCCATGTAGCAGATTCAAAGGCAGGCTAAGTAACCGCTGGGAAGACACAGACATGGATATGAGCATGAGACATCAATAATCAAACAATTGAAACCCTGGTCAATGACAATAAAAAGGTTAAAATGTGGATAAGATACTGATGTACTTATCTTGATTGTCTACATCCATGTAGCTGTGCTCGTGGTGTGGAAGTAATTTCTACCGAGAAAGGACCCCTACCCAGAGGGTTGATAGGTCTACTCGGGAAGCCATCTATACCAAGAAAGGACCCCTACCCCGAGGGTTGATAGGTCTACTTGGTAAGGCTTTATCTGCATGCAGTTTCTTGGCTGTTCCTAAGTCCGGGTGAAGCAGAACCAGTCCGTGCCTAGAGGTCGCCAAGCCACACCATTCTCAGTCCACAATCGTCTTACGTCCAACTTGCTGATCCTTCTTGAGAGTTGAGCGTAGATGACGCAGCTGAGATCATGAGAAGGAAGTCAGATTCAACCTGAAAGACACAATCAAAACCGCAGTCAAGGTAAAGATTACACTCACCATGGAGTCAGGCATCTTAGAATGATGATTTAGTGTCCGACATCTCTAGAGGATCCAAGGTCGTCCATCTGACTTATTTCTTCCTTCAATATGTGATCGAATCAAATGTGGACCAATAGTATGAATGAGATGAGATGATACAGCAATTTGCAGATTTGCTGCGATGATACAAAATGCCGCCCCCCCCCCCTTTTTTTGAAAATTTAGTTGACCACGTGCTGGGCAGCTATAAGCGGCCCAAGCGTGGTCATCCTATCTGACTGGACTAACATATCTCTCAGATAGAAATTGGTGAACGTGGAGTTCGCCGTCCAGGCACAAGACTGGACAATGTCAAGGAGGGGCAGGTTCTTCCATAAATCTCAACAAAAGAAACCTGGCCGGTAAAGCCGGAGGGTAATTATGGAGTAGTAATAGAAGATACTAATCTAACCTATCTTTTGAGTGTCTTCCTCCATGTAGCTGGGATGACACAGATAAGGGAATAAACATGAGACAAACAACAAGCAACAAGAAAAACCCTGGTCAGAGACGAAAGGGTAAATCATGGATATGATACAGATATACTTATTCTTGAGTGCCTCCATCCATGTAGCTGAGCTCGTGGTGTGATATGCAAACTCTACCAAGATGTCAGGATCCTCTACCACTCGGGTTGTTAGGTCTTCTTGGTCTTAGAGGGCGCCAAGCCACGCCATTCTCAGTCCACCAACGACTTACGTCCAACTTGTCTTGTGAGTTGAGCGTAGGAGACACAGCTGTGATCACCCAGAAGGAAGTCAGTTTCAAGCTGAAAGACACAAGCAAAACCGTAGTTAAGGTAAAGATTAAACTCTCAAAGTGTCAGACCTCTTAGATTGATGATTAGAGAGTCCATGGTCGTCTATCCGACTTATTCCTTCCTTCAAAGACGATCATGATGAAGAGCAAGATGGCTGCCCTGCTGCAATGGTGACAAATTCTGCCTCCCCCCCTCTTTTTCTGAAAGAACTAACCACGTGCTGGGTAGCCATCAGTGACCCAAGCGTGGTCACCCTATCTGACTGCACTGACATAACACAGAGATAGAAATTTGTGAACGTGGAGTTTGCTGTCCAGACACAAGACTGGACAATGTCATGGAGGGACAAGTTCTTCCATAAAGGCCATGCGTAGCGATGGCACGAATCACATTAGAAGAAGCAGAAGACAGTAGTGGGGGCGTCAATGGTATATCTACCTTCTGCCAATTGGTAAGACTATTTTATGGTCTTCTTCAACTACGCGGCTTTTTTAAATATCAAGCCTTGCTGACAGGCGAAGGGACATGATAACCGTAGCCGAGAGCCGCGAACGGAAACCGGTACGAGTAAGATAGTGGCGGATGGCTCGAACAGGACGTAACAGAAGATCGTCCTCGAGGCCATGTACAAAGTCTGACAACGCAGGAATGGAGTACGAACGTTGAGCGCACGGACCTGAACGAACAGACTCATTTTTGGCGATAAATTCAGGAATGGGCCGAAAAGGAATGCAAGACCAATCCGCTGTCCAGGTCATAGAAGATCTTTCAAGTGAAGTACAGACACTCTGGACGCCAAAGCAAACGCCGCCACAAAGGCCGTCTTATAAGACACAGCTTTTATAGACGCGGACTCTAAGGGTTCAAAAGGTGGTATAATCAGAGCACACAAAACCACACCGATATCCCATTTCGGTAACAGTTGGCGAGTACAACGCGACTGTAATGCGAAGGCGCGAATAAGCGCAGAGATATTATCATAAAGGCTAATGTTGGTACCAAAGGTAAGACGTAACACCCTAGCCAGAGCAGAACGATAGCCCTCCATGGTGCTAATATGAGACTTCCTATCCTGGTGAAGGTGAGGAAGGAAGTCAATTACGAGGGGAATAGTCGGGAACGGTATCACGACCTCGGCACCAGGACAAATAATCCGCTGTAGAGACCGAACCCGAAAAACGAACGTAGTGAGTAAGGTCCTACATATAATAAACAACCCTAAGGTTGATGACAGAACCATAATGTCAAAATCTAACCATTGGTGTAACGGTCTATACAGGAATAAAGTACTTGATGGAGAAAGTCGGAAAAACTGTCCCCCAAGTACACCACGAAAACATTGTGTTGTTTAAGCACAATCCTAAGGTAAATGGATCTCAACATAATGTTTGTGTGTTAAAGTCAACATGGTTCTGTGTTAATACAACACTGTGCTGAATTCAATTAAAGGCGACTAGTCCGTCATTCACAATCCCGCCGTCGTCCTCAGAGAATATCAACGTCCATAATCCAAAGACCTATTCCATATAACAGTATTTGACCAAATACTGTAGATTCCAAAACAATTTTGATATTCTGAACTCCAGACTGGAAACAACAAGGTCTGAACAGAACTCTCTTCGTAGAGTAACGACGAACGTAAGTAAATCACAATGTGAAAAACCCGAGAGGAATTGATACCAGTGGATGGTTGACGCCAAACGAACGGACTTCCCCTCCCGCCGACGGCCGACGATAGAGAATCAAATGAAGTGCCGATGAATGGATATAAAATATGCATCTCGCAAATGAAGAAATGACGTGACAAACGGCGTTATGGCGTACCGCAAACGTCTAACCGATGTAATAGAACGACGCACAGGTGTATGGGAGACAAATGACGGCGTAATGAACATGTCGTCAAGGTGTAATAGGAAAGCGTAATGTGAAAAATGCGAGAAACGTTGTATATGATAAACAACGTAGTGATTTCCTCATTCACAACAACTTAATGTATATACATGCTCATAATGGAGCAAGATACAAACTTATAAAAGTACACGACATAACAGAAGGGCGTTGCAAACAGTAACCCCGAAGTCGATTGTAATAATTTTCCTTCTCTTTAAACGCAGTAGAGATGAACATATTAAATGTTTGTAGCGTTAATCACCAAATGTAAGCTCAATGAGATAAATGGGATTATGGATCTTTGTGTCAGTGAACATGACTAATGTGTCAGTGAACATGGTTACATTATGACCTCTCCCGATGTAATTTGTCTCCTGTACATGAAATTCAGTACTGGAGTTTTATATGGAGAGAATATTAAACATTTACAACAATGTTACTATTAATAACCAAATAGTCACACAACCGACATCCAGAACAAAGATTTTTCCAGGAAACCAAAACAAATCCTTAAAGAATTTTAAATTCCCGAAGAGAGGAAAAACATTTAAAATCTCTCGACGGCAGGAAGGTGAGGTTATTCAAAAATTTAGAATTTGAAATGACCTAACACGAACAATTTGTCGAGAAGAGGAAGAACAGTAAGAACATTACTAAAAAGCAGTTTGATGCTCTAGTAGACTGTACCGGTAATAAATACTTGGTTGAAAGAAACCATAGAAGACTTCACGACTCACGTGTCATTAGGCTTGATCCTTGGCCGGCCAAATACATTCCCACTCACGCTAGTAAATTTTAAATTTTCTCATAGGGAAAAAATTAAAATTAGTGCATAACTCCATCTGAATTATAAGCGTAATACCGTATACAGATGGGACCAGCTTGGTGAGAGACAAACAATTCACATGTATAAAACAAATTTGTGTATCAAGGCATAGCACAGTTTCACAATAAACAGTGGGTAATAGGATTACATACTCACGATAACCAACACGTGAATCCTTTGTTGATCGACACACCCTTAATTACATAAAGAGATCAGCAAAGACGCTCATTAAAATGCAACAAACAGTCGTAGCATTGAAGTCCCGTAACATCCATTTACGCAATTATTATAGCATCGTTTAAATAGGGTTGAGTTGTGGTTACGTACACAAAAACAACAAACACGTAAACATGAGAGGCAAATAAAACCTCCGTAAGATCTCTCTTGAAGACAGGATATCAAAATCACATAATAATACTTGATATAACAAGCGATTACCTTCTTGGTAGGACCAAAGAATTGAATGGATGAAGGTGAGAAACTACCAAAGTCCGAACAAAACATACAACAACAACATGGAACATTGACGGACTGCTTATAAAGACTCGGATTTCCCCGGCGGGGAAAAACGAACCTCCCGCGTCAAACGAGGATAGTACTCACAATCCTGGTAATTTATACAACAATTCAATGGATAAAATCAGGAACAACGAAACAAAAACCTGTTCGTTTAAAGTACATCACAATAGGCTCCATACTGACCGAACAAAACGAAATGTTGGGGGCTAATAAAAGCCCACCTCAAACACACCGGGTCGCAACTCAAAGTTTGTGTGGAGATGCAATATTGAATACACACTGGCCTAATGCAGTACTGTGTTATTTGTTAAACATGAGATTTCATAAAGACTTTTAGAAAAACATCGTCAGACGATCATTTCAAGAGAATTTAAAATCTCCGCCAAAACCCAAATATTTAGCGACGTACGTCCGAAGACACTAAACACGTGGCCGACTCAAACGAGTCCAACATTCGCCCCAACCAATAGATCGAGCACGGAATTAAATAAACTATGTCCAGATTTAACCGACAACGGAGAAATAGACACACGACGTTGTTTATTAGCTTTCTTCCTTTTAGAAGAAACATGTGGTACCGATAGACAGAGGCGAAATAACATGTGGCCAAGAATTCTTTTATCTGACGAAGACAATGGAATGCACCGAAAAGACCGACTTGGTCTTTGTCAAGCCGAACAAAGGAACGGGTTTGGGATCGACCCTAGACAATGAAGCTCCGGTACGGGTCAAACTGTCTTAACAACCTAGAAATATCTTCGTGTAGAATAGCCCCGCTTGGCTAAATATATACCGACGCGGGCGAAACTGGATCTTGACCCACTACATTTCATATCCCAAAGAAATTTCTAAAACCCGTCTGTAGCATGTAAAAGATAAGCACGACGAGCTTGGGCATAATTCTTCCAAGTCGTCGCCCCATAATACACATTCCGCGCACGTGGACGCACGACAACACAATTCTTTACAAGAAAACACAAGCCGTGTGGGAGTCCAAAGGGGACAAATTTTGCCCGCACGTACGACAAGGAATAGAAAGTCGGAACCTCAGACATAATACAATAAGTTCCGAATAAACAACAACAAGTCACACTTGATAAAGGATACACCAGCGAAACACTAATGTTGTAAATTGAATCTGAACACTTCCCTAGATGTGCACTGCTCGAGAGCAAACAGGAGAAAGAGGACGAGAATGGGCTGGCTTTGTCTTATATAGTAACCACGTTGGGAAGAGTGAGAGCTCTCCTAGGGGCGGATAACTCTCTCTCCTAGGGGAGATAATTTTTAGTTTTAACTTCCGTTTTCTACGTTTGATTGTGCATTTAAATGGAGTTTAAAGGCATTAATTGAAGCAGGTTTACGATTTAGAAAGCGAATTAGTAGTTTCTCTTCAAATGGATTCCTTTCAGGCAAGAAAACTTTTCATGAAGGAAGAAAAATGTGAAGAATGCGATGAAGTAAGCCTTTGTGCTTGAGTTAATAAACAGGCATAAAGTTCATGAACGACTCCTCTCCTCGTTAAACCAGTAAAAGTATGTTTTTATTTTTACTAAATGTAGCTGTTTCTTACATGTATCAAACATGGGAGACAACTCCACAAGACAAATGCCATATACATGTAGGGGAGACAACTCTGAATATTCCAACCTAATGCATATAGTTAGCTAAACTTAATTCAGTTTGGGGGACTGTGACCTGGACCTTTGACAAATTGATCTCAAAATGAATATGGCTCCTCTTTGCCATGTGAGTGAGGAATACCCAAAGAAGGTGTTCGGTTTGACCGTATTTTTTTCCTTAGTGTGTTGCGTTTATACATCGAAAATATAATTTCCTCTCGCTAACTTTAAAAGTTATTAGCTTGAGAGAGAAAATACGGAATTTTCATATTCTCAATTTTCACTGAAAAGAGATTTGTCAAAAAAATATTACGAGTATTAGAAAATAAGCATTTGCTTGTTTTTGCAATTTTTGGCGATATTCCTGAAGGGAATTCCCTTCATATATAAAATAGGACACCTTTAACCAAAACGAGTCTTACATATCGAAATGCGGTAGGTTTGATCCCAAATGTGTCATATTTTCATAATATTGAAAAATGTCAAAACGCTTGAAATGCTCTGAAAGGGTGTAGTTCACCGCCAATCGGCACATGATTCCTCAAGTTGATAACTGTAACAGCTGCTTGGCCGAATGGTTACAGTGTCGGACTACAGATTAAAAGGAAACCAACATTTTGGTTCGAATCCCCAATTCCCCCCCCCCCCCTTTTTCCTCCCATCTTCATTTTGGACTTTCAAGTACAACAGAGACGTGAAATAAAGACAGCGAACCCCTAACGCACATAATCCCTAATTTCATTATAATTCGTGAATAGAATTACACACAAACAACTCCACACACAGTCAGGCCAATTGTTCAGTATTTGAATATTCTGACTATCCAGCTGATCAAAAAATTTATTGTTACACATTCGTCTTAGGGCAGCGGAAAGTTGTAACTGTGAATTGAAAAGTTATAAGGTTAAAATTGTCTTATATCAAGGCCTTTATTAAGGAAATGACCCTCAACAAGTGGTGAGGCTTGCTTTCTCAAGTGATAAGGCATGTGCCAATACGTTTTTTGTTTTTGCAGTTACTTCCTTAATTATTGTTCGCTGAACTTTTGGCAGTGATTTTTTCAGTTTTTGAGTCGGTTTATATATTAATATAACTGATTATTGTTCGTAAATATCGGGGTCGTTCATGAAAATACTAATGGTAACCGTATGAGAATATGAACCAGAATTTCCCATTAGACTGGCCTCGTCTGTCTGAGCATTACGTCACAATTTACCGGCCGGCTCGGAGCGAGACGATAGAGCAGAGAGCGACTCTGAAGCGAACACCTCCTTTGGTACCAGTCCGTGCCTTCTAACTAAATGATCTCCTCTTCAACAGGCATATGAAAACGTGACTTCTAATGATTTCCTGATTTTGGGGTCACAGTTTCCTTGACCCTGACCTAAATTTTGCTACAGGACACATCGTCTTCCCTCAGTGTAGCAATGGACATAAAAAAAAAATGATTTGTAACAATTTCATGATTTTGGGGGTTACAGTGACCTTGACCTTCGGTCTTGACCTATATTTTGGTATGTGACACATCATGTCCCCCTAATGTATCTACTGACACCAAAAAAAAAGTAATTTTTAAAGATTTCTTGATTCTGGGTCACCTTCGACCTACATTTTTGTACATGACAAAAAAATCATTATTTTTAACAATTTCATGATGTTGGGGTCTCAGTGACCTTTGATAGAAAACTATCAATGATCAATATTTCCTGATCTTTAGGCAACAGTGACCTTTGACCTCTGACCTCAATTTCGGTACGCGACACATTGTCTCGACCTAGCGTATCCACTCACAAAAAATTGCAACTGGGGCTAGAAAACATTCACAGATATAGACCGGACATGATCACTTCAGTGATTTCCTGTTTTGCAGGCGTGACCTTTGACCTCCGACCTTCATTTTTGTACGCGACACATCGTCTCCCCGTAGAGTATCCAGTCACAAAAAATTGGAACTGTAGATAGAAAACTGTCCCAGATATAGACTGGACACGAGGGACGGACAGACAGACAGACAGACAGACGGACGGAAACCGCCATCACATAATGCGTCCGCCTTTTTGGCGGGCATATAAAAATGAACAATTCGGCCTGAAATGTGATCTATGCATCCAAGCTTTTTATCTAAATATGACGTCCCACTGAACTATCAGTCAACTTTGTAGAGGCATTGATCTAAATATAATGATGTCCCACTTCAACCATTGAGTGAACGAGAGTGAATACGATTTAACGTCGCTTTCAACTATATTTCAGTCACATCACAACGTTGGGTCCTATTCCTTTTCACACCCAGGAAGCACACAGGTGGGTCATATCCCTTTACACACCCCGGGGAACACCACGGGTGCCTCAGTTAGTTGCCTCTTACGACAAGCTGTCCGGGGAGCCGAGGCCTATTCTTACCATGACCTGCGGTGTGCTTAAAGGTGAACTGCAAAGCTTTCAATTTTGTCTAAATTGTTGCTTATATACATCTTGTCTTATGTGACATAACTTTTATACGTTTTGGGACAAATATAGTTTGCAAAATTGTACCAATAACAATATTTAAGTTGTCCTGTTAAAATCCGTCATGAAAACTTGCATCGCTTGTCTCTCTTGGTTTGTAGAACGTTATGACGTTATAGTGGTCCCCTTCATTTTTATTCAAATGTTACGTCATGCTACGTCGGATGAATGAACGAGGACTATAATGTCATGAAGTTCCAAAAATAACGGGAGGCAAGCCATGACGTTTTTAAAAGTTCTGGCTCTCGGTATAAGTTTTGACTTCTCAGCTCTTCTCATATACCCAAAATAAAACAATAACCCGCAGAACTATTACCACACATAATTGTAACAACTATAGAAGTTCTTGTTTTATGACATTTTAACAGAACATTGGAAAGCTTTTCAGTTCACCTTTAATGACATCCCAGGTCAATACCGGGAAGCCCCACGATGATTCAACTCTTGATTGGCCTATAAGTCTGATCCTGCCAATGACTTATTCCTTCTCTCCAAACAACAATCCAGACATACAAAACACTGATATTTAAGGCTATGGTATCTTTATTGCAAGAAAACTATCTATAACCTGGTGGAACAAAAGTGTGTGAGCAGATTGACCCATACAGATTGACTGCCCTTCAAGTTATGACTAATTATCCAGTGCTGAAGAGAAAAACATTTTGCATCCAATGAGGCAACTGTTCACATACAAAATGACAAAGATATTACATGACTATAACAGAAAACCGGAGGTGGATTGATGCTTTCATACTAATATGCACAATTGCGATGTTTCTAACAGTTCTTTTAGTATCATCTTTGCCTCACTCACTTTGAATGAAAATGATGTGGTCTGAAAACGATAAATCTAAACGAGATTGGTATATAAACGTTATTCTGTGTAAAAGAAGCAGTTTGAAGATATAGTCACAGTACTATCATGGGACAATAACATGTTCCAGCTTTACAGGAATTTGACCAGCTGAACAGATTAAAATTTGTGGTACCCCCAGAGTATTTTTAAAACATTGAAAGTAATTGTCTTTCATTTTGTCATTCTTATATTCACATGAGCATGCAGTGTGATTAACGTCACAGGACCTACGAAGTAGAGTAGGCATTAAGACTCCGACGAGAACTGAACTCTTGGAAATCCCCACCCACAGTTGAAATCCTGCCTATATTAAGATGGGCACTGCCCAAGTCAGAATCGCCAGTGATTTTCATCAAAAATCACCAGAAAGTTTCATCAAAAGTAGGTCAGCTCAGAACTTGTTGGTAACAGTCTCCTAATGCGCCTTCATTCCAAAAATAAACAACGATCGCCGATTTAATTTCACAATTTTTTAACTAAAGGAAACAGATTGAATAATAAAAAGTTCAGTTGATTTCAAGCTTTACGTGTGAAAATAAATTTACATCTCTTTAATGGTTTTCAGTGCCCTTGTCCAGGACCAAAACAACGTTTTGAATCGCATTATTTTCCCAACAATATTACAACAAATTCTTATATATAGTAGAAAGGTAGCATTTATGTAGTTTACGGTAATTCAACTCAAGACCAACACTTTATCTGCACAAGATAATAATGAGTCTACGTCATTCTCCTGAGCATGACCGGTACAAAGATGAATAAATAGCATCTCTACATCACGTTGTTATCGAGATATATGAGTCAACACATTTTGGGTATCGGCAATCTGATGAATGTACTATTCCGGTTTTCTTGTTTCACATATTCTATGATGGTTGATCGGTGATTTTCTTCATTGATAAACATTAAACCACCTCAGCTTCGTTGTGTGAATCGGAATTACATTGCTGTGACACACCAACACACTCCGTGGCAGTGATTCTGTATCCCCTAATCAAGGAATCAAAATGGATCAAGATTTGAAATGACAAGAAAAATTTAGACATATCACATCATGATCAAAGTTACTTTATCTAGTTAAATTCTACCCAAAGAAAATAAATTAAGACCCTTTAAACATGCCGTCAATGCCAGATGTTGAGTTTTATACAGCTGTAGATCAGGGCTCTGGGTGCATATATCATGTTTCCATACACTTGATGCAGCGGCAAAAACAAAGCCTCCTTGAACAACCTATCTCTATACAGGTAATTCTAAACTCAGAAAATACCATTCTGTCTCAAAAGAAAACAATTTACGCCAGGAAGGCCTTTTTTTATTAAGCTAATTTTGTTAGGTAGGGGCCTACTTAGATTCAATAATTGTCACCAAATTTCTTTGATAATATCTTAATTGCAACCATGTTTGTTGACCTCAAACCTGACCTGCTTGAGATATGTACATGTATAACACACTTTCATTTGAGAGTCCAGACATTCCATCATTCATGTGAACAAATTGTACTCAACATGGAATAATTACATTCACACTACCCATTTCTACAGTATCAGTACTATGTTACTATCTGTAGCAGTTGAAACCCAGTAAAACTTAAACAATTAAAACCAGTAAATAAATTTGTCTGTTGAATAACAGAAAATATGGTATGGAGATTTGAATGAGTAAACTATATAACAACTTACATGATACCAACAAAATGTCCCAACACAAGCTGATAAATTCCTTGGGTGGCTTGCAGGATGGATTTGTTTCACCCTCAGTAAACTTTTATCATTGTGATGAACTACTTGTTCAAAATTTCAGATCCACCACACCTCTTGGATGATACGAAAGTTATACATACCTATATATTTTGTAAGCCCAGGCAATATATATGTTTTCAGAAGTGGTAAGAAAACCTGTAATTTATCAGGTTTCTAGGGTCTGTTGTCCGCCGGATGAAGGCCGAACAGAATCCGGTAAAGTACTGGATATCGCTCCGCGATAATGGAGACACACGATTCGCAAGCCATCTTATGGATGGCGAAGTGTACGCAAATGATACCCGTTAACATTATCTTTGTGTCTACCAAAGACACAGGGATTTCTCTTCTGGACAAATCCGAGAGAGAAGAAAGAGGAAAGTTCTAGAGAACTTGGTGAAAATTTCAGAGATACTTCTGTGTGGCCAGTTCTCTTCTGGGGAATTTGGCGGACGATTCTTCAGAAGGAGAACATTCTGTGTGCTTCCAGCTATTCTGTAACAAACTTTTCTACTGGAACGAACGTTGCAGGTTTCAAACAGAAGACCGTTCCAGCTCTGCTGTTCTCACGGACAAAGTCAAGTGTTTGCAGGCAAATTTATTCTCAAGTTCTGAAGTTTTATCAGTTATCTCAATAAATTTGACGATCCCCCAAAGTAGAAAGAAAATAAACAGTAACAGTAACAGTACTGATTGCATTGATTATTTGCCCCAGGGATTGAATATTCGTCAGTAGAGTTTCTTCTAGTTCAATATATTTCGAACTTGTGTGAGCGGATTTCAAGAAGAGATATAAACTTTAATTTCCGTGCCCAAAACTGTCACCGAGGTACATAAATATTGACCACGCCGCACAGCTTCTACAAGACACGTGTTGTGTTGTTTCGCCGACCTATTTCCCGAGCTGGCTTACGTGTGTGTCTAAATTTAGACGGCCGAAGATTGGGTTGCTGAGACAGGCCAGGTGACGTCACGGACAACGGAAACGAAAATCAGCTGTTTTGGGACTGGAAAATCTAAGGCACTTGCAGACTTTTTGTGAACTTTCTTGCAACGGGGTGAACTGAGAACAGTTTATTCTACACCACCGCGGGATACCGGGTGAGTTGATCATAAAAACCTTACAGAGGATTGTTTTCCCGGCACTTTCTTTTAATTTTTATTCCAACTTGACAATTATTTGCAGTGTTCTTTCTTTGTGCCAGAAAATAACATTCTTCTGTGATTTATATACTGTCACAGAACACCATACAGTCTATATCCACAGTCCTGGGAAATTTGATGCCCCGCGGGACACCGATTTACAGAAAAGAACATTCACATTACCAGCACAGGTACTTCTATCTACCGTTCTATGTTCCACCCCCAGCCCTAGTCTCTAGGGTTGGGGGTGGAACATAGAACGGTAGATAGAAGTACCTGTGATTACCAGTTACAGAGAAAAATAATACCACAGAACAAAAAACATTTGGAAAATTTACTGACTCGAACATTGTACTGAGAGTTTACTACCGGCTAACATTTGAACAACACACGAATCGATTACTGTGCTATATATAATTGGTGAACAAAGAAAGGAAAAAAAATCTATTAAACGAACAAACTAGCCAACAAACATAAAATGGACTAGTGGAGTCCGGTGGACTCTTTTATTGCTACCTATTGATATAGCATAACATCAATTATTGACTCCTGTTCGACTTCGAATCTGATTGCTGAATATTATGAACATCATCGATTAGTAATTGCTATTGATTGACATTTCAATTCTCATTGATCCGTAATTTGTTTTCATTGAGTTAGACGGATTACTTCAGATTGCATTGATTACTACTGATTGCATTGATATTGGGTTAGCCTTGATTGATATTGATTATCGATACTACTATATTGAACCTTTGAATTAATTGAATAATTGAACCTGCTATAACTTTGATTACTGTGCATAACGGTTGCTCATATCGCCTTATTGGTCACATTGTGTCATTGATTATTGGTTACATTTAAATATTCTACTTGAGTATTCTTGATTATAGATTGCATCATTGATTATTGATTGCTTATTGAGTACATTCTGATTATCAATTACATCGTGTCATTGATTATTGGTTACATTCAAATATCCTATTTGAGTATTCTTGATTATAGATTGCATCATTGATTATTGATTGCTTATTGAGTACATTCTGATTATTAATTACATCGTGTCATTGATTATTGGTTACATTCAAATATCCTATTTGAGTATTCTTGATTATAGATTGCATCATTGATTATTGATTACATCAGAGTATCACTGATTATTGATGGCTACTCTTTGAGCTCGAGTATCATTGATTCTCGGTGAGTATACTTGACTGTGATTGATTATTGATTGGGTCTTGAACTGAATTATTCTTTTGAAAACAGATTGTTATTATTCATGGTATTAATTACTGATTGATTAGAGTCGTACTAGAAAACCACATTTGCAATTTATTGGACGTAACCAATGTGATGTGCAGGACATTTTGTAGTGATTGAATTTGTTATTTACCAGCATTCTTAACTGATTGTCAAGCACTGCTCCTTTATACGATTTCCTATTGGTAAGTTCTCATTCACAGATAGTGGGTGTTATTGACTGATTATAGTGATTGCCTTGCAGGTGATAATTTTTTTTTGTCACCGCATTAACCATTACTGATTTTTGTCTGTCACTTGATTGCTAAGATTCTCATTTATTGGTTACTGCCTCTGAAGATACTACCCTACCATTGCCCTGTTGCATATGTACATTCTTTTATTTTCATTTTTTTTTCGTTATGATCTGTGCCCACTTGATAGCCACTTATTCTTGACCCCGCATTTCATACTCCCTACAACTGTATTTTTGCCATTACATACTGCCACCCAATCCCTGGTCCGAATTTTTTTTCTTTCCAATCCTATATCTGGCCCACGTGTTTGCCATCACCACCCCAAGCTCAGATACGCTTACTCTCTGATTTCTGTCTGTACCCATGTGTATTTAACCCCGATCTGCCCTGCACCATGTCTGTCACCCCGGAAGAATTTCAAGCTCTTAAGCTTCAGTTTGCCAAATTAAGTGCTCAATGCGATAAGGATAAGGCAGAGGCGGTCCAGCATGCGGTTACCGAGGCAACATGCTTTTCAACAGGAATGTGATGGACTGAGAACCGAGTTACATCAGCTCAGGCAAGGGACGGCTGGATGGAGCCCAACCACGCACTTCGGGTTCAGTGATCCACCAGGATCCCATGAAAATATACAATAAGGTAAAAACGCACTCCGGGATTTTCTCAGGCGAAACGGCAACTGACGAAAACGAGGAACTGGCTACGTTCCTTAACAAAGTCGAACAAGCTCTTGATAACCCACTTTATGCTGCTAACAAAGGTAAGGTGATGTCATTGCTTTTAGAGGGGTATGCACGATCAAGATGGCTTGTGATGGAGAATGACAAGAAGACCGACTATGACTCAATAGTTGCTATGCTCAAGGCAAGTTTCACAGGCCCACTGCATAAACACACACGGTCCATTTTATTTAACACAGCCGCAAAGACTCCACAAGAAACGTATATTGCCTTTGCGTCGCGACTCAGACGTTTAGTGACGGAACATTATACCACCCTCTCTAAGGAACACATCGACTTGATCCTGAAGGACAAATTCTTTAATACCGTGGATGCTCCCGTTCGGCGATATCTATATCAACAGCTGCACGTAGGACGCTATTGACAACTTGGTACTCGAAACACCCCCAGAGGTAGAAAAGTCTGTCTCATCAGTTAAAGGGTCGCCACCATCAGCAGCTGGTGACACAGACACTACACCATCAGGTTACGGTAGTCGAGCCTCAAGGTCACCACAACGTGACCCACGAAACTACCGCCGACGCCGAGATCAATACTATGGTGATCATTACCAACGATGATATTTCCTAGAGGAACATAACATGCGCATCAACTATGGGAAAAGACCGGTACAGGTGTTGGACAAGGGCGACAAGTCCACTGGCATTCCCATTGTTAAAGACACGAGAGCGCCAGCCGTGTGCCGAGTTGCCATTCAGCACGATGTTACGTTGGCCCCTGGCGAGCAGTTGATTACCCCAGTGAAGGTGGACGGAACAGCCCATAAGCGATGCTACGACGTCACAATGGATTCAATTTGCGGCCTAACTGAAAAGACCAATGTTCTTCTTGGTCACAGTTTAACTCGGGTGAAAAATGATGTCGCCACAGTCATGAGCAGCATATAGGTATTCCAATGGGTACTAATTGTGCACCCCTGTTGGCCGACCTGTATCTGTTCTCTTATGAATATGACTATATGCAGGCGCTTTCAAAAACCGATCCATTCAAAGCCCGTTCCTTCTCATTCACCAAACGCTCTATAGACGATCTTCTCGCTGTGGATAATCGCTATATAAATGACGCAGTGAAGGAGATATATCCACCTTCACTGGATTTGAAGGAAACTACAGATAGCCCTACAGGCACATCTTATTTAGATCTCTATCTCTATAAAAATGAAGCGGGCATTCTCTCTCGTCGACTTTATGACAAAAGAGATGATTGCAATTTCGACATCGTAAACTATCCCTTTTTGGATAGTAATATTCCAGTGGGACCTGCATATGGCGTATACATATCTCGCTTAGTAGCATTTGCTAGATCCTGTGTTAAATGCGATGATTTTAATCAACGTCACAAAACATTGTTGCAGAAACTTATAAAACGGCTATTCCACCAAGCGTCTCCACTCAAAGTTTCTCAAATTTGGCGATACATATCGCATGCTGATAGCAAAATACGAACGTAGCGTGCAAGATCTATGGCGCTACGTTTCGTAACTTGTGTCTAATTTCGCTTAACCCGGGGCTAGGGGCCGCATGAACCCATGTACTTCAAGATTCTCATGGTACTCATATGAACAGTCACAATCAAAGCGTGACTGAGATACTTCTTTTTTTTAGATGACGACTCTATAACGAATATTATGGATTAAGAATACTGATCAGCGATACGGATTTGATATTTTTGGAACATCATGATGTCTTGCCGGCATCATTGAAAACTGTTGATTGCTTCTCTCTTGCAGGAAACTAGCCTAGGTTTATGTATACTATGATTGTCCTTTTTGAATTTGGTGCTAAAACTGTTATGTGGAAAATGGAATAGGTCTTTGGATTATGGACGCGGATATTCTCTAATGGACGACGGCTGGATTATGAATGACGGACTAGACGCTTGTAATTGAACATTGTGCTCAAGCTAGGATGTGCCCAAATTAGAGAGCAAAGAAAAAAATAACAATAATAAAAGTTTTTAAAAAATATCTTTTTCCATTGAGAATCAATGTTCAGTATAGTTGATTCCTCATTAGTAAGTGTGATAATTGATTCAAAAGCCTACCTATTTTGCCAGAATTCGGGGAATTTGAATATTTTCACTAATTTGGGCACGTTTCCCTGCCCAAAGAAATTTTACTGCGCCGAATAGAGGGTACGTGTCCCCGAATTAGGGTAATCTATAATTAAGCCCTGCTCGTGTACAAGTTTTCTCTGTATATGTCACTTGATAAATCTAGGTTTATTGTTTTGGTGGGAATTGAAGCCGTATGACGTCGGGCATTACAGGTTAGTTTCTCTGAGAAGTCTTGTATTTACCAGGCTACCCCATGTTAAAGCGTTTACTCCAACAGACGTCTATGATGCTCATCCTTGAACATCAGATGAGTTGTTGCCGCTGATCTGTCATCACAGCTCCCGAGCTAGCGTATATAATTCCGCCGTATCCACCGTATTCTCGGATCTGAATGTCAGGTGCCGAGGGATACGTTCCTGTAAAGTAATATGGTTGCTTTTTTGTCGCCAGACGTCAATTTTCGCCACCTCTTGCATGTCGCTCCAGTGGAGTTCATTTTAGACTCCGAACGTATGGAAGCTAGGCTTCCACAGAACAAGGTAGACAGGATTGTTGAATTTATTCACAAATTCTGTTGGTATCCAGCATTTCCAAAGAGGGAAGTTTTTAGTCCCTTGGGTCATCTAATTTTGCAAGCCGTATCATACCACCTTGCAGAGCATTCGTATCGTATCTGCTAGACTGAGCTATTCAAGTATCAGAGCCCCATCATACTGTACACATCATCGTTGACACTAGAAAAGACTTTAAAATGTGGCTGACAAAGTAGGAAGAAGAAATCAGACCCACTTTTTGTTTGTGATGAAGGGAAAACCATATCCAGAGGTTACTTTTTGGGGAAGCTGAGAGCTTCATTAGACGGCATGGGTTTCCATGATAAGACCTATAGTCGGGACACAGTTTCCGCATAGGAACGGCAATCCAGGCATCCGAAGCTGCCATCGACGACTATCTGATCAATCAGCTTGGCAGATGGCCCTCCAGTTGTTATACCAGATATATCAGAACGACTGAGAGTAGTAAGCAATTAGCATTGAAGAAACTGGCCTCGTAAGGTTAACCAGTGATGATCATGCGTATACTGAATTCACCTCCAATCACGATCATTACTTGATACCGTACGTCATATGTTGGGACGTGTCACCACTGCGCAAAAAGGACTCGACAGGTGCCAACTTATAGTACATGTGCAATTGTAGTTGCAACTGTTGGAGATTAGTACATGGTATTGTGATTGCTAGGTACTTGAACAACAGTGTTACTGCGCCCAAGATTTACTTGCATGAGATTTGTACGCTATGGATTTTTGAATCTGGTGATTGAATCAAATTAATTCGGTAGATACTTTAATGAATAAAAGCAACAATACAAGCTTGTGCAGAATGTATTCGGACTGTGACTAGAACCATTTTCTGAGTAATTGATAATACCCTTGCTACTTTAATAGTAATATGATTATATGGCATTGAAGAATGAGACACATTCATTCAATTATCACCTTGGCATTTTCTAATGAGATTACATCATTCAGCGCAAGATTTTGTTAAAATTAATCATTATGAATTTGCCGTTAACGAGAATTTAAAAAAATACTTGGTGTGTTCTATGATGTAGAGTTATTGTACTGATGAGATTTATTTTGCTATATTGATTGATTTCAAGGTTATGAGATTAATCATTAACAAGGTGCTTTTGATACAATAATACATGCAAATAGATTTGAATAGATTTGAACGGGATTCGAATGGATTTCGTGCATGAATATAGGTACTCAGTTCTGGCTGAGCATGTTCTGTTTCAGTATCAATTATTACAAGGAATGTGTTATATGTATGTTGACGAATCAATTCTATGCCGTCAAGTTTATATTGAGTTGCCTATGTAAATACATGTGTTAAGCATCTTAAACAGGTTACATCTGCATATGGATAATCAGTTCTATTTTCTTTTTCCACTCTTTGTGGTATTCGATGATTCATCTCTGGGCATCAAGTTAACCTATACTTTGCATAACTTATCTCATTACTACCAAATCGTGAAAACTTTGTCCAAAAATTACTATCTCAGCTTGCAGCAACTCTGAGGTAAAGTACTGGTTGCAATGCTTCAATGCTTCCATAATTATCACTATAATTACTATAATGTATGTTCAGTGCATGTGGGACCTGTCTTATCTGATGAATAAGAGTTGTGTTCAGCGAACACATTCGGTCCAGCGGACCCAAAACCTACCACCGAATAGCTTTCTTACTGCGAGGTCCCAGGCATGTGAGACCTAGCAGATAAGACTGTGTCTAGTCCGTCATTCAATATTCAGCCGTCGTCCATTAAAGAATTTCCGCTTCCATAATCCAAAGACCTACTTTCATTTGATAACATTAGCACCAAATTATAAGATAAATACATAAATCTAAGCTGATTTCCTGCAAGAAAGAAGCGGTCAACAGTTTTCAATGATGCCAGCAAGAGATCATGATGTTCCAAAAATATCAAATTACAACACATATAAGGGTAGTGGGAAGAGGTGCCGACATACTGACTGCGTCACATGACTTCACAGAATAGTCTTCTGGTTAACCTATTCTAAAGCACATACCAAGAATCTAACGATTCGTGATATGTGTTGTATCTCAGGTACGCTTTTATTGTACCTGTTCATGTGGCAACTTGGATGATATGACCACACGGCCCTAGCACCGGCATAAGCGGTATTAGATACAAATCTAGAGAGCTATGATGGAAATGCTCTGACAACTCGTATACTGGTAATTGGTGAGCTGTTTCGCTGTGACAACTCGTACATTGGAGATTGGTGAGCTGTATCGTCGTCAGATGTAAATGACGGCATTTAACACAAAAGACTAGTCTGTAAGGCCCGATGTCGACCCAGCATCAACTTCCCACAAGTGCCAACATATATCAAAGACCAAAAGGTCTGTACAGGGGGCGGGCCTCGGGGACGAAACGTCCACCAGCAGAATCTCGCCATATACAGGACCCATACCGCTGATCATTATTCTTAATCCATATGATATAAGTTGTAAAGTCGTTATCTGGAGTATGATGTATCTCAGCCACGCTTTGATTGTAATTGTTCATATGAACACTATGAGGATCTTGAAATACAGTGAGTAGGATTTAAAGTCGTTTTCAACATTGTTTCAGTCATATCACAACGGTGCCTACATGTGCCAGAACATGAGAGCGTCCACAGTTACTATTATCCTTGACACTGATCAGCTCAGCCAGTACAGCACCCGGTCACCCATTCAAGTATTGACCGAGCTCAACGTTGCTTAACTTCGAGCTCACTTGTGTCCAACGTGATACGGCCCCTAGCCCCGGGTTAAGCGGAATTAGACACAAGTTACGAAAAGAACCGCCATAGATCTTGCACGCTACGCTCGTATTTTGCTATCAGCATGCGATATGTATCGCCAAATTTGAGAAACTCCGAGTGGAGGCGCTTGATGATATAACCCTGTTTTACAAGTTTCTGCAATAGTGTTTTGTGACGTTGATTAAAAGCGTCAAATTTAACACAGGATCTAGCGAATGCTACTAGGCGAGATATGTATACGCCCTATGCAGGTCCCTCCGGTATATTACTGTCCGGATAAGGATAGTTTACGATGTCGAAATTGTAATCATCTCTTTTGTCGTAAATTGACGAGAGAGAAGCTATAAATGATTCCTAGGTATAAGCAAAGCTGAGGACTTTTTTTGCCAAATAAATGGTTAAACTCTACTTTCTTCCTATGTTGTGTGTTGGATAAATTGTAACCCAAGAAAACGAATGTGGCTTATCTTACACGATAAATACCACGTGCGTTTCTATCAATAGATATCAATGATTTTAACCAATCAATGGCACGCTTGTGCCGACCACGTGCATCGGGACTGTTAGGTCATCAGTTGACTCAACGAACTGAAAAGCAACTTCGTGTTTCCCACCCTTTCCCATCTTTTCCATCCTGTCTTTATCCCATCGGCATATATGCCGGATGGGATCATGTCGTCACTCTGTCCGGCTGGCTGGCTGGATGGCTGGCTGGATGAACGACGTGACCGCTCTAAAAGGTGAACCGTTGCAGCTGGAGACTTCAGATTTGGTATACAGCATTGTTGGGTGGTAAAGCATAAGCCTATCGAAATTGGGGACATTTTGGTGGTTTTTGTGGTTTCCATGGCAACATAACAAAAAATATCCAAATTACGACGTGAATGCTCTAAAAGCCGAACCGTTGCAGCTGGAGACTTTAAATTTGGTATACAGCATTGTTGCATGGTAAAGCACAAGCCTATTGAAATTGCGGACATTTTGTTGATTTTTACCCCTCAGCCCATAGGGCTGTGGGGTCTTGTCGTTGCCATGTACGTGCGTCCGTCCATCCGTCAAAATTTTCTTGTCCGCTGAATATCTGCAGATCTATGAAGTCGGGCCCGACCAAACTTTGGTGAGACCTTCCTGAATGTTGACTGATGACATGATTACATTTTCTGATGGCTATGATGATTTCATGATTTTTAATTATTTTTTTATTATTTATCGATGGCTCAGCTTTTGCACTGTTATCTATGCCCATCAACATGTTCTTGTCCGCTGAATATCTGCAGATCTATCAAGTTGGGCTTGACCAAACTTTGGTGAGAGCTTCCTTAATGTTGACTGATGAAATGATTAGATTTTCAGATGGTTATGATGATTTCATGATTTTTAATTATTTTTTTATTATTTATTGATGGCTTAGCTTTTGCACGGTTATCTATGCCCATCGGGAACCCTTGGTTGCATGTTTCATTGTGACTTTTGAAGGTTCCCTGATACGAGAAAGCCTGGTTCATTCAAGATTATCATTGGCTGGAACTCCCCATTTCCCATATATTCTGGGAGCTTACATGATGCTTCAATTGTTCAACCTATGCACTACCCTCGGGAGGATTTCCTCGCCCCTGGGGGACTAAATGTTAAAGTTTTGGACTTTTTCCTATCCACAGCTTCTCGGCCTCATGTGATATGTATGAGATGCAGTGTACATTGCTTTTTCACACACACATGCTGAATCACCGAAAATTTATTCCTTTATAGTAATAACTAACAGGTTGGTGACATTATTTTATTTCAGAAGTACAAGAGTTATTAACTGGCGGGGAGTTTCCGCAGTATCGAACCCCTGTTAGGTTTGAATTTCGCGTTGCCTTAAATGAAGGACAACATTTTTCTTCAATTTTGTTGTTAAATCATTCTATTCTACATCAGATTTATCCTAAAACTTTTGCATGAAACATATTTGTGTCCACACATTTAACTGGTACAACATAATGCTTCAATTTTTGTCACCAAACAGGTTACTGTACCTTGGAAATTATTTAAAACGAGTGATTAGGAGAGCCCATTTCTAGTCTGACTCTGGGCAATTTTGAACCAGTTTGCATACCTGGAGCTCATCCCCCCCCCCCCTCCATAATGATAATGGTGGGCCTGTGTCAATCAGTGTGTTTCTATGCCATTAACTTATCACACTTGTGCAATGCATAAATTGCCACTGATAAAGCTACACTTTCTTGCATGCTGTAATCCCAGCACACCACTCACGTGAAAACGAAGTCTATTATATACTGTACCGAAATCACACAAACTATCCGCAGGGCTGTATCCAGGGATTTTTTCCAGCTTCCGATCCCAAACTCCCAGTTCCTTTTAGTAATTCATTATTGAGGGTCCAATTTTTTTTAGTGAATTGCGGCAAATCGGTTTATTAACATGAAATTCAATACCCAGCTATGCAATCGGAATGGATATTGAGACTCCCAGAAGCTTTTTCTAGGTGTATTTCCGAAATTGAACAACAACAACAGCACTTTCGTTTTTTGTTTCAATTGAGTTTTGGGGGCCCATACGTTCTCCGGAACTAAATTGACTCTAGATGCAGCCCTGATCCTACTTGACTAAAAAAACAGGCTGAGGGGTCCACGCACCTTTTAGGTGCTTGCCTGCAATTCATGTTGTGGTTTCCATGGCAACATAACGATAAATATCCACATAAACATGACTGTTTTTCCCCCAACTACTTCTGTTTCCCCTTATTGAATGCCCTTCATCTGTCTATACCGGAGATTTATATTGCTCATGTGAAAGGGACGGCAAGTTCACACTAGGCCGATGGGATCGAGTGTGGCCGTGGCCTCTAGTCTAAATTTATTAACTTATTACTTTATCTAGGGTATCAAGTTAACCTACACTTCGCATAACTTAACTTTTTACTACCAACTCGTGGAAACATTCTGTTCTGGAGTTGGTTATATACTGCAAACATACAACTGCAAAATACTAATCTAATAAGGATTATTATTCACAAATTTATCTTTAATGGGAAAGGCTAGACAGTGAAAAACATCAAGACACATTTTGTTAGACTGTACGTGGCACTGTTTACATGTAGTTTAACAGTAGTATATTCTAAAACAACGAGTTTAGGAATACATAAGCATACCTATAATTTATTCAGGAATTTATTAGAAGGCATACGGAATTTATTATCACTGTTAATGCTGGTCCTGTAAATTACTCTAACACACGGATGTTAGTGATTCCAATAATGGCGATGCCTCATCCTCGATTATTCAGTAGGGATCTGGCACGAGATTTCCCGATGTCGTCAAAACTGCGTTAACTTTACAGTCATACATAATTGCAGACAAGTACGATCGTTATTCTTCAGAACCTGCCTTGTTTGAAGATTACTGACACGAGTGGGTTGTAGATACACGGATTAGGACCCATAGGGAATGCGAGATAGTAACGCTGAGAATGACAGACATCAGTCATCAACAATATTTCCGATATGGCTTTCTGTTCCCTTGGTACCAGCGGCGGTGTATCCACCATCCGGAGAAGCAGTGAAAACAACCCTGTCCACCTTCGGATTCTCACGACGTTGGCGCTTCCTGAAAATGATTGCGGTATGCTTAAGTAGAAGGCCGACACCTCTCTTATACCAACATAGACTATCATTATTTTTTTTCAACATTAGCACCGATATACGTAGCGCAGGAAATGAAATAGAAATTAGGGTCACATTATCAGCTTATGCTATGGATGTCAACGTGGGGTACCCCTCGTCTCGGATTAGCACAGAAATGGTAGGGAAATTCGGAAATTCATTTTTAGATATAATTTAAGCACTGACACGCAAATCATCCTGTTTCATCTTTAAAAGACAAATTTAAAAATGGTCATCGACTTAATTATTTTTCTAAGAAAAAAAAGAACAAAAACTAGAATTTTTATAATGTCATCTATTCTGCTGTAGATGTCTTTTAAACTGAGATGGTTGACATGACAACACATTGTCGTATTCAAATAAAATTGTGCATATCTGTTCAAGAATTAACGCACACTTTCAATACACCACAGATTGGATTATTTATGCGAAATTGATGTTTTCTCTATTTGGAATGTATAAGGGCCTGTGGCTGAGGTGTCCGTCTTCACCTTGAATAGTATTTTAGAAAACTCAAGAAAAAGGAGAAGAGCCAGGTGTAAACAATTTAAATTAGGATTTATATCAGTGGAAGATAGGTGAGATATCATGGATTGCTGTTGTGAACAGATTATGTTCGGTTCTCTATCAGAAATCCAGTTGGTGCCACAGAGAACAATAATGCGAATCGTACAATGTGCCTTTGTCTGTACAGGTTAGGACAAACTAATATGACCGATGACAAACATATTGACAACTGCAAAACATTCACATGAGTATTCTCTCTATTGAAGAATGCTGCATGTGCAATGCTCTGGGTACAAATGTGCTGAGCAATGAAGTTCAAATATCAGACCTTACCGTTTACGGACCATCGCTACCGCAAGGACAACGACGACCGCAATGAAGACAAGAACCCCTGCCGTGATGGCAATTATGATGCCGGCAGAGAGTTTAACGCCGGCCCCTGAATCCAGCTCGTCAACACCTATTGTATAGGGAAATAAATATGCAGATTAAAATAAAATACAGGTACTGGAGGGAAAGAAGACGCAAACAGTGTTAACAATCACCCAAAGAATACAGAACATTCGTCTAGAGATATACTGTAAACTCGAATTTGAGATCGTTCAACTCGCACCATGTGAATGTTATACAATGCAAGCATTCATATTGTTGTTGCACGTCTGTAGTGAAGAGAACGCATTTATATTTGCTGCATTTTCCCTGGGCAAACACGCGTTTAGTTCTGGTTGTTTATGATGGTTATTTAATATTTCTTTGAATACCATATTGGTTACCAGGGAAAGCAGTTAACAACAACAAAAGTGCAAAATCAGAATTTGCTTCCCTCTCGACGTAAAATCAATTATTGCCATGAAAGCTATGTTGTAGAAATACAGTCAGCATAAGGAAAACTGAGCCCTTCGTGATAACAAGTGTCAATCATACCGAACAATAATTCACTACCGTATAGTGTTACAATAGTGCAAGTGATATAACGCTAATTTCATACATTTAGCTATATCCGTTTCACAGATATACCCAAAATATAGAAAGCTGTACCCATTATAGTAAGTGTCGAATCAGAATCGCAATTCATAATAATGCGCTAAAGCATTATAATGTTAGAAGTGATATGGATAAAGTTGCATACATTTAGCTATATTTGTTATAGAGATATAACCAAAATAAAGCAAAGAGCGCCATCTACTGGCGTTTCCATGATAAGGGATGTGGCAATATTGAGTGAGAAATAAACTTCCTATGACGAGGTTTGAGATATCGCGATTCATTGCGTATACCAATTTTCGAGGCGATCAGATTGGGTGTTTCGAACAAGATGATCTTTGAGGCGTTTTGGGTTCATTCATAATGGCCGTTTCAATATTCCACGATTTTGATTGGTCCGTGGCGGCCAATCTGAATTAAACGGCGGTATTTCGGACCAAGTATCATATATGTCCCGTTTCAAAGATTTTTGATTAGTCGTTTCTTCTGAGAGGATGTTTACGAGAGGAGGTCAATCCAAGATGGCGACAGGAAATCTTGACCAATTCGCTTCTTAGATTGCGGGCGCCGTCCCATCGTAATACTGCTGCATATATATGCCATTTATGTGGTAAATCCGTCCAGTAATGTTTAAGATTTCAGCGCAGACGGACGCACGGGATGGACGGACACTCAAGAACATATGACAGCAATAACTGTGGCGAGGGTTAATACTATAAGCCTGATTATATGATGATCCCGATTACTGCGATTTCTCGAGGGATGCTCGCGAGTTGTTTTCGTTGACTATCTGCAAGCAAACAGCTTGATTACGAAGAGATCCCGGTGGGCGTCAACTTTATTTTCATGTGGTTTGTTATATTCTTCGTAAGGGACGATCAAACATAAAGGATAATCAAGACAGTGGGAGAAGCGTTATATTTTGCAAATAATATAATTGTTTGGATGACAATTAACAACGCAAACGTCCATTCCAATTCAATAATGACAAGAGAAATCCATTCTTATTGGTCTCTTAATCGACAACCATCTGGGAACAAAATATCAATTGTCCCATAGATTATTCACTTTGATAATTTAGATGTTTACCTGGTAAGCAAATCGAATCCAGAGAGATGCCCCAGTGTCCACTCTCCAGACAAAGCAACGATGTTTGGTTGCCGGAGCTGAGTTTGTAGCCTTTGGTACACGTCACTGAACAGTGACTTCCTGGAAGTCCTGTACATTTGCCAGAGATCTGGCCATTCGGAACGACAATGGGACATCTCACTGTATGGAACAAAAAGAATGCAACTTCAAACCGTGTGTGTGATGTTGATGGGAAATCTCTTCACAACGTAAGCGACTACCTGGGACCGTCAGTTCCACAGACCCTGGGACCATCACTTCCACAGATTCTGGGACTATCAGTTTCACAGACCCTGCAACCGGCAATTCCACAGACCCTGGGACTGTCAATTCTACGTACCCTGAGAATGTCAGTTTCACGTAGCCTGTGAATTTCATGGTGCTTCCATAATAATACGGCAAACAGCTAGCCAGACACTAAATACACTGAAATATTACACTTGATTAAATGAAGCTTTCGTATAGACACCGGTATCCAATCAACGCCGCAAGCGATCTGCTCAACGACTAAAGTATGAAATATTCTACGAATTACGCAGTCATTTTTTGGGAAATTACAAGCGTCATTCATAACTCAGCCGTCGTCCATTAAAGAATATCCGCGTCCATAATCCAAAGACCTATTCCATATACCATATAACAGTATTAGCACCAAATTCAAAAACACAATCATAGTATACATAAACATAGGCTAGTTTCCTGCAAGAGAGAAGCGGTCAACAGTTTTCAATGATGCCGGCAAGACATCATGATGTTCCAAAAATATCAAATCTGAATCGCTGATCATACGGATCGCTTATTCCATCATAACCCTCACCGCGAACGTTCCCCGTTAGATAATGTTACCTGAAACCATGTCGACTATCTCAACACCAAATTTTTCTTCTGTTATTACAGTTTTCCGCGTTTATTCACTCAAGAAAAAAGTACGCTGAAAGTCAATGAAACTGTACTTTCAAATCACTAGGAGCATTCAAGCAGAATATATGATTCGAGGATGTGCCTGTGGTATTCGGGAAATGAAGTATTAATTTATGTCCAAATTATGAGGGTTTCGACTTGTAATTTGTCAGTGATAATGCACATAAATATCACTTCTCCTTAGTGGGCAAACATCATGCAGACGTAGAAAATTATCTTTGCTAAATCAGGCAACATTAAACAAGATTATTTGCGGACACTCAATAGCCGACGTTCGTCCATAAGGATTTTTGCTTCCATAGACAAAATAACTATATGTGTACAACACTTAAGCCCCAGAACCGAAGTGGACATTTTAATAACCCATATTTAATCTCAAGCTGGGTTTATGCAGGACGGAGACACGTAATCAACAGTTTTAACTGCTGTCGACAAGACATGATGCCCATATCGTCATATCCATACATCTGACCTGTATTTTTGAGGGTATAAGGTGCTTCAAGTTTTATATTTCCCTACCTCCTTCACACCTTAAGCCATCCGCCAGGAGTTGGCTACCATCTGGACATGCACACGTCCTTCCCGAAGGTGTCGGTAAGCATAATCCGCTGCAGCCACCGTTGGTCTGGGCGCACGCTTTACTAACTGCATGAACGACAAGTAATGAATCTCATTAAATGTAGTACCAGGCCTGGTTTCTTCTCTCACCTCTTATGCTAGGGAGGTGAAACTCAGGAATTTATACCCTAGGACAAAGCTCTACCAAGAAATATTACAAAGTTCAAAGTTGTGGCGTAATCACCGCTCTGATTACGCTACATTGACGTCATTTTCCCAGAATATATTATTTGGTCGATTTTTCGGTCGGTTATTTATGAAATTTCGCCGTGAAAGCTGCATGGTAAATTAGTAGATAATAATTTGACGTGAAATAAAATAGCTTTTATCCTCTTTTATATGCAGAAAAGCAAACCTGACGAAAAATGACTAAAGTATCACTTTTCAGGTACCTCACATTTCAGATACCTTCATATGGGCGTCATTTTGAATTTACCCATGATCCAATGCTCGGGGGTTATACAAATAAGCTCAAACCCACCTCCATATGCTAAACTACAAAGTTTCGGAGTACCAACTTTCAATTTTGTGTCGTTCCGGAGATACGATATAAATGCCTGGTATCGCTCAGATGAACTTTCTCCATAAATCCATATCCGCCTCATAATCATTTCACTTGATGTATTTGACCCGATTAACAGCATTTGAATGTTGCATAATGCTCCCCCCCCCCCAACTTTCTGCGCTATCTCCGGAACGACAAAACATGGAGAGCTGAAACTCCGTGACTTTATAGTTTATCATATTGGGGTCATTTTGAGTCTATTTGCATAACCGCCCGAGCAGGCGACCATGAGTAAATTCAAGACGGCGCCACCTGGGGTACCAGAACAGTGATTTTTTCGTCATATTTCTTCAAAATTTCTGCTTTTTCGCGATGGAAATTGGACAACAACTATTTTATTTCACATTACATTGATATTTACTAATTTATCATGTAGTTTTTGCGGGGAAATTGGATATATAAAAAATTCGGAAAATCTGACCAAAAAAATCGACCAAAAATGCCGTTTTTGAAAATGACGTCACTGTGACGTCATCAAAGCGGCCATATTTGATTTTTTAAATTTTCTGTTAGCGCTTGACCCAAGGGTATAGTGTGGTAAGTTTCAGCCCGCTAGCTCAAGGGGTAAGAAAAATAATTAGGCCTGGACAGGTCTCAAAAAGCCCAGGCCAGATAGGGTTAAGTTGGCTGATTGATTCAGATAACAACATAAGATATAGTCTAATACTCTTACGGGACACAACCAAAGGTAGTCTAATACTCTTACAGGACACAACCAAAGGTGGTCTAATACTCTTACGGGACACAGCCAAAGGTGGTCTAATACTCTTACGGGACACAACCAAAGGTGGTCTAATACTCTTACGGGACACAACCAAAGGTGGTCTAATACTCTTACGGGACACAACCAAAGGTGGTCTAATACTCTTACAGGACACAACCAAAGGTAGTCTAATACTCTTACGGGACACAACCAAAGGTGGTCTAATACTCTTACGGGACACAACCAAAGGTGGTCTAATACTGTTACGGGACACAACCAAAGGTGGTCTAATACTCTTACGGGACACAACCAAAGGTGGTCTAATACTCTTACGGGACACAACCAAAGGTGGTCTAATACTCTTACGGGACACAACCAAAGGTGGTCTAATACTCTTACGGGACACAACCAAAGGTGGTCTAATACTCTTACGGGACACAACCAAAGGTGGTCTAATACTCTTACGGGACCCAACCAAAGGTAGTCTAATAACGTGCGGTAAGGTAGGGAAAGTTCTACCATCAAGCAGAAAGTTCGCAATAAAGTAACTTACCAGAACTATTTGAAAAGCTGGTGAACGCAAATAAATCATACAAGTCTCCAAATTTAGAAGATTCGACCAAATATCCGAGCGGCTTTCCGTCCAGTTTGTTAGCAACTTTGATACCCCTAAAATGAATGAATATTTTTTGCAGTGATATAATGTTGAAAAGACGGTAACGATTGCTAGCGTGAAGTGAGTATGGGTATGATTTTCAGAATTCTTTCGTCGTCCACAAAATAATTTAGAACAAAACAGTAAAAAAAAAAAAATGTTTGGATAAACAAAAGACAGCACAAATTCCAAAAATGCATAAAATAAAAATAACAAAAACATGAAATGGTTTCCTGCAAGAGAGAAGCAGTGAACAGATTTCCATGGGGACAGTAAGGCAGCATGATGTTCCTTAAGAAAAAAAATGTACCGCTGAAGTTCAAAAGTTCAATTGTTACTCCAATAATGTGCTTGGGTACGATTCTACTTACAATTAGATGGGGAGGAGAGAATTTATTCTGCTGTTCTGCAGCTAAATTCAACTCGACGAACTGCTCCGTGATCGGCTGTTTGCAGCGCGACCGAGAGAACGGGGCGACCTCTGTTGTAATTATCTCCCTTTAGTGTATATATTCCATTGGGGACAGTTTCAGCGGACAATATACATCCACGTGACCGGGGAATATGCAGTTTTATCTCAATACAATTTATATAGGGAGACACTCTAATAAATATAATAATACCTTATATTCCATCCGGTGTAGTAGAGACGATCTCCATATATGGCAATGCCTGTCAAAGCAGCATCTTTGTCTGTGAGGAGTTTATGTCGATCTTCTCCGATCAGAGAACAACTTTCTATGATGTTGAACAGGTTGTCTGTCCAGTATAGCTTGTCAGCTATAGGGAAATGAAAATGTCACATATTAAAAATTGCTTGATATGGTGGTTATATTTGGTTATGAACTGGTCATTATAAAACACTAAAGATGCATATTTTTTGGAAATGTTTGGCAGGATAGGTTAATGAGCCGTCAATCTAGCCCCAGAACTCACTTTTGCTGCGAAAACTGACCTCTGGCCTAGTGGATTTCTGGAAGCGGAAACGGAAACGCCGCACCTGTTTGTTTACTTTCTTATTTGTTCTATTTTTTATGTGGTTTGTACTCTGTCTCAAATGGGATGCTCAGTACAATAAAGAATCTTATTTTATCATGCGCACAATTAATTTTCGGCGGAACCAATCTCGCATTCGTCTATTTCCGTATTAGCGGAAATTAACCCAGTTGCTGAGTTCTGGGGATAGATTGCTATTATTCAACTAAACATAGAAATAGTTTTGTATAATTTGAATGAATTATGTTTGTTTGGTTAAAATTAACTTCATTTCACAATAAAATGCGATCGGATCGCTCGATTACCAAAGGCACTATTCCGTAGCCGGCTCACTACTTGATAGCGCTATGTGAGAGGCTAAGTTCCGCCAATACGGAAATAGCCGAACGTGAGATTGATGGGCCGTTTGCGACGATGTCAGAACGGTCGCTTTTACGTTACTCTACCAGTGAATACGGCAGTGATTAACAGGTCGCAATAGAACACTACCATTGACCCTGTTGTGGAAATACTGCCCAGGCCGAATGCGCTAGCACTGGTGATGCTAGGATGAGCCTGGATTTAAATATATCGTTAACCACTGAGTCTGAATCTCTGAGAACGATACCTATCGCGGAAAAAACTACTGTCCCTAAATATGTAGTGAAACCACCGTACAAGTTATGCTACCAGTTGTAGATACAGTGGACTCACTGGCTACAGTCAAACTCTACTACAAATATTGGTTGGTTGGTTGGAGTTTAACGTCGCACCTAACCCTTATCGGTCACACGGCGACGATGACCCAAACAAACATACCCTAGCAAAACCCTAAACCTAACAAAAACCTAACCCCAACTACAAAAAAAATGAATTTTGAAAATTAGGCTCTACAGACACTGGTTATCACAATGGATCGTCAGAGAGCCTAATTTGTTTGGCACTTTAAATTACCCCCCCCCCCCCCCCATTGCCAGATAAACATGGTATGTTACAAACCATGCTGCCCCAAGCTGACGGGCCTACTACAAATATCAGTATAGTGACATAGAAGTGTAGAAAGGGGAGTGTATTACACCGCATCGTACTGAACCCGTTCTAAAACTGGAATAAATGGTACTCGTAATTTCAGAGAACATAAATACAGGCTCACAATCTTGGTCCAGGCATATATCCGCAATCCATCCAGGATGTACAATGGTTTGTCTGTCAGATCCATCCATGTTGGCTCGCTCAATTCTGGGGCCTTCTCGGTCCGACCAGAACATTATTCTGCAGACGACAATAAAAGATCAAGATTTGGCGATTTTCCGTAAATATTGATTTAATATAGTTAAGTCAGTGAAGAGACAACATTAATTGTGAAGGTACGTGTTGATATATTCGTTCTCCTGTACCCTTACGCAATAACACATTCAACAACACATATTTGGAATTGTCATGCGGTGCTATAGCGTGTGTTAACGCTCAGCTAAAACGCTGAAGAGATGACCTGACTATACAACTGACCTCTATTTAAGCCAGAACCCCAGTGAATGTTATAACAGCCCGCCTACCTCCACAGATGTGATTCTTGCTCCCCCAGGAGAAAGAAATTTCGTGCTATTTCCTCTGGTCAAGCGCAAGGAATTTACATTTTCTTAGCTACCAAACTACAATTGATGTCGGCAATACTTACAAGATCAGAAAAAAAAAACAATTCATAGAAAAATTTATATTTGGAAACAGGAAAGTTCGAATTTTCTGTTACAAATAACACGCTGTGTACCTGTTCAACTCGACATATTGACTGGCACAGCCACAAGGCCCGAGCACAAACTTCTGCGGAATTATACATGTATACACGTATCGAAAGACTAATGGTGTGATAGCTCTGTCAATACATCCGTCAACACATCTGATGGTAATTGATGAGTTGAGTTGTGTGACCGTCATTGTGCATAGATTGAGAGTTCGTATACAGAACAGCAGTCCAAAACAAGCCTGGGCGGGGGAGGATCCGTGGACTTTTCCACATACCTCTGGAACAAAAAAACAGGTCAAACCGTTCCGTAATACGGTTTATTATATCTGTGTTACTCTTTCTCCATTGAACCATTTTCGCCACGTGGCTATCGCTAATATTCCATATTGACTTCGAAGAGGGTCCATAAATGTGATATTGACTCGTTGTGACGTATGCGTCTTCTCAGCCAATGAAAATAGTAGTTGGATTGGCCGTCGGTTTACACTTTGGCTGACAAGCAGGCACGATATCGTCGGGAGCAAAGCAAATGCCTACTACATGCTATATTCTAGCTGTTTTCACCAATTTAACCAGGAGACGTCAGTGTCATATAATAAAACAATTATAGTCTTTTGATATGCGTCAATATGTGGTTTTGTGAACCTGAGAAAACAATATTCACCCCGGCCGTCGGCCTCGGTGAATATTGTTTTCTCAGGTCCACAAAACCGCATATTGACCTCATCAAAAGACTGTAATTGTATAATACCACATACTGGCCAAACGTAGGGTCTGATATATAGTGTGATATACAATATACAGGCCACATCGGTTTGTTGCAGTACGCTACACCAATAACAGGCCACACTGGTCTGATTTAGCACGGCATTTCACGTACAAGTCTCACCAATCCGATACGTTGAATTTTATACTAGACTTATTTTTTGACAGATTGGTACACAAATTTGGAGAGCTAATTTAAACATGGCAGTGTGACTATGCGTCACAGGACCTACGAAGTAAGGTAGGCATTAGGACAGGCACTGAGCTCTTGGCAATCCCCCCCCCCGCCCCAAGTTGAAATCCTGCCTATATTAAGATGGGCACATGCAGCCCAAGTCAGAATCACCAGAGATTTTCATCAAAAATCACCAGAGATTTTCATCAAAAATCACCAGAAATTTTCGATTAAAACAGTATTGAATATTTTGTTGAAGATTAAAAGTGATGGGATTGAATGAATAGTTTACCAGTTACTGTGCTGATGTGAATCTGTGACACACCAACACACTCTGTGGCAGTGATTCTGT